>OVBI01003036.1:0-14988 GCA_900406495.1 Sisymbrium altissimum
TTATTCATATATTTCATAATTTTAATAGTTAATTTAAAAATTTTTAATTTACTAAATTTTATTTATTAACCGACTTATTTTATATATTTTTAATTATTTTTATTATTTTAAACTTATTTTTTAATTTTTTATTTTTTTATTATCCATCCGTAACCGCCCGCAACCGCAACCGCAAACGCTAGCGGAAAATAGTTTTTGAATTTGAGCGATTTGGAGCGATACAAAACGGTAAAAAAACATTTTCTATGATTGTTGTCAAACGTAGATAACCGCTATTACCCGCAAAAACTATGTTTTCAGGTTATTGCAGATAAACCAATCAAGCCATAATCTTCCAATCTAAAAGGAAATAAGATATCGGTTATAGAATAATATTAAAGTACGCTATATGTGAATATTTTTTATTATACAATACTCCTTTTGTATTAGGTTTAGCTTATGTTAGCACTTGTATATGAAAAAAAAATACTTGTATAAAATTATAGCAGTTTTAGCTTAAATCATTACATTAAATATCTAAAACTCTGTTTTCTGACACTTCAGTATATTTTTATACATCTGGATAGTTTCTATCTTCCATTGCAAGTGTAATTTTCAATGTAAGGATTTAAAATTCTATAGACATTCTCTGGTTGGTTTTGTCGTTAGATTTTTTGTGATATACAAAGAGTAACAAATAAATTATTCATTTTCTCTTAGAAACTGCATTTTCTCTCTCTTTATCCTCTTTTATATCTTCAAAATTTCCCACCGTTTCTTAGTTATCAAGTCTCAATAGCCATCTTCTTCAACATGCTCTCTCTTCCGCTGCCGTCCACCTCCAATACATACACCTCTAGATTATACTACAGGCTTCTCTTGCTTCCAACGCGGCCACATTGCTCGATCACTGCCACCAAACCTTATCAGAACAACTCTTACCCTCAGAATCAGCCTAGCAACCACCGTCTGTGGGCTCTTCAGCATTGTTCTCCCTCTTCACGCTGGAGTGGCTCGCTTGTCAATTCAATTTCTCGTCCCTCACTTATGGCCGAGAAGCTCAGTGGTGATGGCATACGCTCTGTCAACCCTCAACCCTCAACCCTCCAAGGGTTTCTCCTCTAACCTTATCGATCTTCTCGAGGCACTGGTCGTCAAGCTCATGCACGACACTTCTCTTCCTCTCCATTACCTCTCCGGCAACTTCGCACCCCTCCGAGACGAAACTCCTCCCGTCAAGGATCTCCCTGTCCATGGACTTCTTCCCGTGAGCGAGCTAGTCTCTACATCTATCATTTGTTTCCCGGGGTTCAAGGTTTCTGATCGTCTTTTGTTAATTTCCAGGAATGTTTGAATGGCGAATTTCTGAGGGTTGGTCCAAATCCCAAGTTTAATCCCGTCGCTGGATATCTCTGGTACGTGCTCTTCTTCCATTTTTTTTCAAATTCAACGGTTATTATGGTGTTGGTGGCTTCTTACTTATAATATAGGAATTCCCTCTGCTCTTTTCAGGTTTGATGGAGATGGGTACGTTAACTGTTTGCTGTTTCTAGTTACGCTATTTCACAGAGAAAAAAAAAATAACTGTTTGCCGTTTCATCTTCTTGTCTCTTTAGTTTTTGGTTTTTGGGTTATGGTTTTTAGCTTTATGTATTTTGAAATTTTGATTTTTGATTTTTCTGTAGATTTTAGTTCTTGGAAAAAAATTGAATGGTTTTTATGTTTGATTTTTGGTTTTTAATATAATATATTATCTTTTAAAAACATTTTGTGCTTTTTAATTTTTAGTTTTTGGTTTATTTGTTTAAAAATGACTGAAAAAGAGTTACAATAATAAATTTCAAAAAAAAAATTTATAGAAAATAATAACTCACACGAAATTATTACTGATAACTAAAAATTATGAGCAAAAATAAACATAGAATCTATTTCAAAAAACTGAAAACTAAATGATTTCACAATATTAACGAGATTTTTTATTTGGGTGTGGAAGTTTGTATGAGAAATTTTCCCTTGCATAGAAAAAATAGCATTAAGTTAATTTCAATTGAAAATTTGTAATTTCTGGAAAAGAATAATTTACAAAAGTTTTAACAAAGAACCCACACATTGTGGTTTTTGTTTTGTTTACAAATTGATACAAACTCTGAAAAATTATTTTTCCTAGTTTTAGGAACTTTTTTTTTTATAACTTGAATGGTTAATAAATAATAAAGTGGGTTTTGCTAAAACCAAAAAAAAAATCTGTTTCAAAAACTGCAAATAATCAATGTCAAAAATTATTGTGAAAAAAAAATCAATGTCAAAATTTATTACTCCAAAAAAAAATCTAAGTAATAGTAGCTTTAAACATATGGTTATCAAATAATCCATTTATATATATGTGGCCCAATTTATTTTTGACTTTTAAAATTTTTTTATCATATAAAATCATTATTTTAAAATGAAAATATGATCTAAAATTTTTTGAAGTGACCTAATTTATTTTAGTTTTCCTTAGAATTTTTTTAAAAAGTTTTGAATATATATATTTAAAATATACAAATGAAAGTTAAACCTTTTTTTTAGATATGTAAATTTTGTTTCCATAAACAAGATTTTTGAATAGATTTAATATTTCTATTATAAAAATATTCAAAACTAAATTAAAATTTACTTTCTATTAAAGAACCCAAATTATTCTCTTTTGCCACATATGGTCCCCTAGTGCCGGCTTTTATATGAAATTCTCTTTTTTAATTTAATTTAATTTAATTTTTTTTAAAAAACTTCCATTAGTAGATTAATAAAGTGCAGGAACATAAGAAGAAACAATGGTTGCCAATCAAAGGATCAACAAGTAACAACCAAAAAAAAAAAAGTTCTCTTATGTCTCAATAACTTTGCAGAATGATACATGGGGTACGCATCAGAGATGGGAAAGCAACTTATGCTTCTCGATACGTTAAAACATCACGTCTCAAGCAAGAAGAATTTTTTGGAGCTGCCAAATTGATGAAGGTGAGCTAGTATATATATACAAAAATTTTTATCCTCTGTAACTGTATGCCGAGCTGCGGAGATAATCATTTGTATTTTTTTTTTTTTTTTCATCGTAAATTTTGCAGATTGGTGACCTTAAAGGGTTTTTCGGATTGCTTATGGCCAATATGCAACATCTGAGAACTAAACTAAAAGTATTGGACGACTCTTATGGAAATGGAACTGGTTGCTTGCTTCATCCTTAATACTCTATCTCCTAGCTATGTATCTTAAAATCTCACTCTCGTTTTCCATGCACCAGCTAATACAGCGCTCGTATATCACCATGGCCAACTTCTAGCATTACAGGAGACAGATAAGCCTTGTAAGCAGTCTACTAACTACCTCTTTGTTAATTCTTTTTGGGATGGTCCAAAGTGATCTCAAATAATTGAACCTGGTCTATTTAAAAACCGAATCTTCTAAGTTTTGAAATACATAATAAGAGTCATGTTCAATATGAATGATATATGTATACATAGCTTTTTCTAATGAATTTAACAATATGCAAATTCTAGATGGCTTGAATAAGTACAATCACTTTGTGTGAATAGAAAAATTAAAGCAACAAAACTTGTATTTTTTTTCCCTATACAAACTCTTTATGGAATTTGAAACTGTTTTCATGAAGCTTTGACGTGTGTTGAAAAAAAACAAGCTTTGACGTGTTTTTTGTATTACTACAATTACTCATTATTTTTTTGTAGATATAAAGAGGCATTTTTTTTTTGGGTAGGGAATCCGAAAATGCCATTTTCTTTTGGTTTTTGTAGATGTCATCAATGTTTTGAAAGACGGAGACCTTCAAACTCTTGGCATGATAGATTATGACAAGAGATTGACCCACTCCTTCACGGCCCACCCAAAAGTTGACCCGGTTACGGGTAAGTCTTCAGTTTTCCGTGAGAAACAAGAACTTCTATTTCTTTTGACCTATGATGGGCTTTCTCTGTCCAGGTGAAATGTTTATATTTGGCTATTCGCATATCCAACCTTATCTCATATACAGAGTGATCTCGGAAGATGGCATTATGCATGACCCAGTCCCAATTACTATATCAGAGCCAATAATGATGCATGATTTTGCTATTACCGAGAATTACGCAATCTTCATGGATCTTCCAATGCATTTCAGGCCAAAGGTATGCATGTTACTCATCAAGTTTGAAGATTACACCTATATAAGTGGTTTTTGCTTCCCATATACTCCTGTTGAAATGGTATACAAGAGAAGATGATTACAAGCAAATTTAATAATCATAAAAATTCCCTGCATCCTCTTCCCTAATTCATTCATTCTTTTGTCTTTCTAATTGATTCCAAGGAAATGGTGAAAGATAAGAAAATGCTATACTCATTTGATCCCACAAAAAAGGCTCGTTTTGGTGTTCTTCCACGCTATGCCAAGGATGACCTCATGATTAAATGGTTTGAGCTTCCCAACTGCTTTATATTCCACAACGGTGTGTGCTCTTGGCTATGTCTGTTTAATTAACGGTTCATATCATCAACACTTTAAATTATATGTACCAAATAAAATTATGTTAATGCCTCCCTATATATCCAGCCAATGCTTGGGAAGAAGAGGAAGAAGTCGTCCTCATCACTTGTCGCCTTGAGAATCCAAATCTTGACATGGTCAGCGGGAATGAGGAAGAAGTACTTAGAACTTTTAGCAACGAACTGTAAGAATCCCTGACCTCTTACATCTCTTCTACTCTCTTGTAAACGAGATATATACCTTCCTCAACTGTTGCTTGTGCAGGTACGAAATGAGATTTAACATGAAAACGGGCTCAGCTTCTCAAAAGAAACTATCAGCATCTTCAGTTGATTTCCCAAGAATCAATGAGTGCTACACTGGAAAGTATGAGTTTCACCCTTTGTCCTTGTGTGTAATTGAACCCCTCATCATTTTTTGTTTTTATTTGTTTGATGCGTTTAGGAAACAGAGATATGTATATTGCAATGGAACAATTCTGGACGGTATCGAAAAGGTTACAGGAATTATTAAGTTTGATCTCCATGCGGAAGCTGATACAGGCAAACAAATGCTGGAAGTAGGAGGCAATATCAAAGGAATATATGAACTGGGACAAGGAATATATGAACTGGGACAAGGAATATATAATTCGGACCCTATATATGTCCCGCGTGCGGCAGCTGAAGAAGACGACGGTTACTTGATATTCTATGTTCATGACGAAAACACAGGGTACTAGTTATTGCGCTCCCTCCTACTTCCTTACCAGTTAGCACTTGTTTCTTTTTGCGTCCTGATGGTATAATAATATGATGATGTCTGAAAATGGGCAGAAAGTCATGTGTGAATGTGATAGACGCAAAAACAATGTCGGCTGAGCCAGTCGCAGTGGTGGAGCTGCCACATAGGGTCCCATATGGCTTCCACGCCTTGTTTGTTACAGAGGTACTACAATACTAAATCCGTATATCTACTCTTTATACGCGATGTATATCTAACCTTACCAGTGGGTCTTGTCTTCACAGGAACAACTCCAAGAACAAACTCTTATATAAGCGAAACTGGTGCATATATATACACTATTCCTGAGATCCACCAAAGTCATCAACCAAAGTATATTGTTACTATAGTCTATATAACGTCCATCACTCGTATGTATTTCGTTTAGTCTCTAATATAATCTGAAAGAGAATTTTGTATCAACTTCTAGCAAATTCGACTACAGACTTGGTTATAATAATGTAGAGAGACTAAACACAAGAAACTCGTCCAAACAGAGCTTCATAAACACTACAAACATAAACACTTCAAAGGTTCTGACTCAAGAAACAAAAGGTTTTAGAATACTCTCAAATCAAAATACTGATGAACATTGTTGATTTTTATTAATATAAAGTGAACATGATTCAGAGAAACGGAATCACGTTCAAAAATATATATGGAACAAAAGTTGCATATTTAATTTCTGAGCTAGGATTTATATCTCAACACCTAGTTTTATCAAGAATAAAATCTCTTAATAAAAAAGAGAATGAAGACTAAGTCGATGGGTCAAGGTCAAGTGAAGTTGTCCAAACGCTTGTGGTCGAGTGGTAAGGGGACGGGTCCGGGACGCTAACACGTTTTGGGTTCGATTCCTCTACTGCGCGAAACTAAGTCACATTTGTTTGGACACCCACATGGATATGGGCCCTTGCTTACGGCCCATTTGAAAAACTGGGAGGGGCGTTTATCCATGGGCTTTCCTTTCCCCNNAAAAAAAAAAAAAAAAAAAAAAGGTCAAGTGAAGTTCGTCTGGATCGAGAGATAATTTTCTTATTTCTCAATAAACCAAACAGAAAACAAATTTATAAATTTAGAAGAAAAAAACAATAGGAAGGAGCATTTCCACGACATTGGACAGCCGCCGCAATTGTTGACTTTACGACCAATAATTTACTTGTTTTCGCCGATGACAACAATATATAACAATTCGATTACGATTTAACATCTAATTTTCTTTTATCGCAGCACTTTCTATGCACGCCAACCAAACCACTTCAATACGCCATATTAAAGATCTTTTCTTCTTGTCAAAATGTCAAGATTAGATCACCTTAATCTTCGAGCGATCGATATTTTGATTTGAGCGTCGAAGAAGTATGGAAATGACAATTCCACGTTGTCTCAATCTTAACTAATATTATTGTTACAAGTCTCTTCGAACTAGGTCACAAGATTATCTCGATTTACCTGGTGACAAAAGTAGCCTATAATATTTTATATTCTTAAATTTTGTTTAGAATTTTGGAATATTACTTATTATTATCATTAACATGGATTTCTGGATTATTATTTTTAAACCAAAATTCTCAAAAACCAAAAAAAACCCAAAAGAAGATTGAAACCAAAATCCGGATCGAAAATACTTATTATGCATAGTATATGAATCAAAAGACTTTTTGACTAAAAGTTAAATGTTTTTGAATCACAAATGTAACGAAATCCTCACTTGCCAGTTTCCACACAACTTACACAAATCGACAACCTCTTCATCATTTGTACTTTCACAATTTTACGCATATACTTTTCCCTTACTATAAATACAAATCTCTAAGCAAAAACGGATTTGGTATCTCTATACTTTCTTCTTTCTTACGTCATCCAGATTTTTGATGGACTATTCATCATCTCTCGATTCCAACACCAACCCTTTCGACCTTCATTTCGCCAGTAAACTTCAGGTGAGTATAACTTCGTCCAAATGTTACCTCTTTCAGTCCAATATCTGACCGAGAGGTTCATGTGTTTGTTTTGTTTTGTCCGTGATTAAGAAAAGGGAAGTATGTGATCTGACTTCTGCTGATTTGGCGAGGAAATGGTTGGTCAAAGACGAGGTTAATTCATTCAACTTCTAACTTAAGATATTTTCAATCAATCAGTATGATGATGGATGGATAAATCTGTAATTTAGACATTAAGATAGTTTAATAAGACCAGTGATGATGTAATAAAAGGCTCAAAACTATGGTCGAGTTCAAACAAAACTAAAACTAAAGCTTTTCTGAATCTCTTTGTTTGGTAATGGTGATTTGATTTTTATGGCTTGTGACTTCTGAATAGAAGGCAATTATGCTACAAGATGAGGTAAACAGAGCGATTTTAGAAAACAAGAAGCTAACCAAGACGCTAGCTAGAGTTTGTGAGGGTTACTATGCTCTACATAATCATCTTGAGGAGTTGCGCAGTCGAAAGAGTCCTGAAAATGAAAGCTTTCAGAACGAACAGCTCACAAGAAAAAGAAAACAATACCTGGATGAGTTTGTCAGCTCCTCAGTTGGATTCGGTGGCGGAACAACCGAGATTATCTCCAATGATAAAGCAACGGTTTCAACCGCCTATTTCCCAACTGATAAGTCTGACACAAGCTTGGTAAGCATTTGTCTACTCTTATTGATAAGCATAATTAAATGTGAGTGGGATGAGACTTAAGGATTTTCTGACGATTCTTGATTCAAAGATACTATAAAGCATTTGTTCATCTTCTTCACAACTCAGGGTCTTGATCTTACCAGTAATCTTTGAGTTTGTCGATTTATTAATGAATGTTTTTATGGTATACTTATACTTGCAGTATGTGAAAGATGGATATCAATGGAGGAAATACGGGCAAAAGATAACGAAACATAATCCATCTCCTAGAGCTTACTTCAGATGTTCTTTTTCACCGTCTTGTCCGGTCAAAAAAAAGGTATTTTTCATAGAACTCTGTTTATTTGATTATCTTGTTGTCTAACTAGATCCGTTGTGTTGTGTGTACTTTTTTAGGTGCAACGGAATGCGGAAGATCCATCTTTGTTGATAGCCACTTACGAAGGAGAACATAACCATCCGAGCCCACATGTAGGTGGGTCCAGGACAGTGAAGTTTGACCTAGTCCAAGGTGAGTTTGTACCTGTTGAGGAAAAGTTAGAGAGAGGTACGGTTCAAGAGGTCTTGACGCAACAAATAGCCTCTTTGTTGACGAATGATCCAAACTTTCCTGCAGCTCTTGAGGCTGCTATTTCAGGGAGATTGACAGATCAGTCAAGTACATGAAAATTTCTGTAGATTATATATGTATATTTGTTGGTCATCTACGGTTAAAAGATTAGCAGACAAAACTAAAGATAGTGAATGGAGACTGTATTACAGAGTTTGTCATAGGATGGTCAATACCACCATTAACTTACCATTCAAATATACTCTAGTACAATCTAAGCTCTGGAGACCACTACCCCCGATAGGTATCTCATTAACTCAAATTCTACCTTGGGTTTGTTGGTTTATCTAGATTGCTAGAAATAATAGAGTGTTGGAGCTAAAGCAAATGTCTACAAGCAGTTTTCTTCCTCTTTTGTATTCAGAACTGTCACGAGCCTTTTTCTAAACACTAGATAAGGACCCGCGTGATAGGCGCGTAAACAATAATAAAATTCATTTTGAATTATTCAAAAATATATTTTTATAACATAATTAAGAAATTTGAAAACCAATACAATAATAGATATTCAGAAAAATAAATCATTTAAATAAATAAAAAAATTTCAGTTTAATTTTAAATATTATATCATTTAAAAATAAATATAATTTATGAATAAAGAAATTCATGAACACCCTTAAAAACTTATGATGATTATATTTTACAATTAAAAAAAATTCCATTAAAAATAAATCTTATAATAAACAGTTACACACAATAACAAATTTTAATGAAATAATTTACTTTAACATATTAATGTCGATCATATATTAAAATTTTCTGTTAAATTTCCCACTAAATTACTTAATATAATATTTTATAACCCTTAGGCTATCTCCATCCATTTAGAACCTCAAATAATTTTTCAGCATTATAAAATAAATATTTTCACATAATTAAATTAATGAATTAATTTTTGATGTTTTAGAAAAAATAGATCAACAATAAAGTGATGCATGTGGTGATTGTTTCTCATACAGTCTCTCACCGTTTCTATTTTGAGAACCGACTCTCCTATTCTCCAATTTTTCCTTCCATTTCTCTAATATTTTTCTATTTTTTAATAAATCAGATACTCATATAAAGATCATCAATGGACATGACCTTAGTTAAAAAAAAAATCTGAGAAACCTATAAAAATAATAAAAAATTTTGAAATTAGATTTATATTACCTAATAATTCTGAAAAGTAAAAATTTTCAAAATAGATTTTAAATAATAATATTTCAAACTAAAAATAATTTATCAATAAAGAAAAGTCGTATTGCAATCTTGCACAAGTTGCAAATTAAAGTCAATATTTTTAAATAAATTATATAATGACACACATAATTCACCAAACATTTCAATTAGAGAACGATGTATATAACCTTAAGTAGTATTTTCCTACATTAAATTAAAATTAATATTTACTTGATAATATTTAATTACTATATAATAAAAGATATAAAAATTTTAGTTAAATAATTTAAAATATTTACATTCTCATCAAGTATGAGAAAATTCATCCCTATAAATTTGTTATTATGTTTGATGTAAAATTATGAGATAATAGATACCTTTATATATAAGGGATAGTAAATAATTTTTTGGTGTTTATGATTTCTAACAAAAAAGAAAATTACTTTAATATTGTTTGGTTTTTAATTTTCTTATAAGTTTATTTTCTTTAAAAACTTTCCTTTAAAAAACAAATCTTTAACTTTTTTTGGTTTCTGATTTACTTTTATGATTTTATTGTCTATTCTGATGTTAAATAATTTTTATAAATTCATAATATTAGAATTTTTATTTTTGTTAATAATTTTAAGATTTTAACAAATATAGTATATTTTAACACATGTCAACATCTTAAATCAAGAAAATGCCACTTGTCACGATCTTAATAATTATTAAGTTTGAGGGATCAAACTTCGTATCGATAATGCATGACGTTACGTGGATAAAACTTTACCCCAAATTCCCTATCAGGAGGATGAACAACCATATATTATAAGTTAGTGTATGAAATTTTTATTTAAATGATCTAAAATAATATGTTGGATTCATTGTTTCTTTGACGATATCATTTACATGAAAAATATTAAAATTAGTCATATTATACTACAAGATCAAACTGTTATGAAACTAATGAATGTCTATCGCAAGTAACTTATCACAAGTTAACTTACTTTAATTCTTATGTAACTTTATATGTAACAATTGCATATGAGTTACTTCTTATTGTATTTCCCCTATAAATAGAGATTATTATTTCATATAATAACAAACCAACATAAGTATAAATCTATAAAGTATTTTTATCTTCTCATATTCTCTCATTTCCATTATCGTAAGTTTAGTTATTCAGTTATTTCATAATACAAACAAATATTATTAATAAAAAGTACGAATGATATAGGACAGATTGAAAGTTCCAAACAAAAATAAAATTCCAAGAAAAAATATAAGACAGATTGACACTTCCACGTTATTACCATAGAATATTCGAATATTTATATTAGAAAATATTTATTTCCACTTAATTGATATTTGAATTGAAAAACATACCTATAGTTCTCCGAGATTGTGTTCCTATGTTTGATAAAAAATTATGAGAAAGTAAATACATTTATATAGGATTGATTGTTTCTAATTTTTTTGGGTTTATGATTTCTAAAATAAATTATTTTAATCATTTTTGGTTTATGACTGTTTTTTATAGGTATTCTTTTTTGATAAAAATAATAATATTTTGAAAACCCCTTTAATATTTTTTTTTATGATTTACTTTTATGATTTTATTGGTTATTATTAAAAGAAATAAATTTTCTAAATTTGTAATTTAATAGATTTCCTCTTAGTTAATAATTTAACAAATAAATCTAATTTGACACAAGTCAACATCATAAATCACCAAACTGACACTTGTCACAATATTGTTAATAGTTACTAACTTTGAGGGATCTTACTTTAATAAAAAATTATGAGAGAGTAGATACCTTTATAAATGATTGATTATTTCTATTTTGTTTATAATTGTTCTTTTATGAGTATTCTTCTTTGAAAAAACTTTCCCTTTTGAAAAATGAATCATTTTTGGTTTATGATTTACTTTTATGATTTTTCTTTTTTGGTTATTATTAAAAGAAATAATTTTTTAACTTTGTAATTTTATAGTTTTCCTTTTTTAGAATTTTAAGAATTTAACAAATATAATTTATTTTAACACATATCAATATCTTAAATCATCTTTATATATATACAAATAAAATTTAGTTTGACAAATATAGTGTATATAAAGATTGTATATATACTATATATATATATACGCATAGATTGATACCATAAAACTTTGTTCCATGCTATAAAAAATTATTAGACTTTTTATCATAAACCAATATATTAATAAAAAATTATTGCTTCTCACTTCCACTTTAAGAAATATAACTTGGAAATATTTTGATTAGAAACTGGATGCAAATTCTTTTAACTCTTAACGAATTTTTTAGGATTGGGTTTTGTGTTTGATGAAAAATTATGATAGAGTAGATACATTTATATAAGGCTGATTGTTTCTATTTTTGGTATTTAGGATTTCTAAAAAAGGAAAATTATTTCAATTCTTTTTAGTTGATGAATGTTTTTTGCAAATCTTATTTTTGGAAAAAAATTTCCTTTTTCAGAAAAATTTTAATCCTTTTTTGTTATGATTTACTTTTATACTTTTCTTTTTTGGTTATTAATAAAAGAAATAATTTTTCTGAATTTATAATTTTAGAGTTTTTAATTTATTTATAATTTTAAGAATTTAACAAATAAAATCTATTTGACACATTTCAACATATTAAATCATCAAATTGTCATTTGTCACGATCTTATGAGTTATATAAGAAATTACTAGAATTTTTATTCATAAACCAATAGATTAATAAAAAATTATTGTATTTCACTTCCACGTCAAGAAATATACCTCGGAAAGATTTTGATTAGAAAGTGGATGCAAATTATTTTAACTCTTAGCGAATTTTTAGGATTGTGTTTTTGTGTTTGCTGAAAAATTATGATAGAGTAGATACCTTTATATAATATTGATTGCTTTTTTCGGTGTTTAGGATTTTTAAAAAAGGAAAATTATTTCAATTCTTTTTAATTTATGAATATTTTTTTTGCAAATCTTCTTTTTAGAAAAAAATCTCCTCTTTTGAAAAAACTTTTAATCATTTTTTTGTTTATGATTTACTTTTATGATTTTTCTTTTTTGGTTATTAATAAAAGAAATAATTTTTCTAAATTTTTAATTTTTGATTTTTTTATTTATTTATAATTTTAAACTTTTAACAAATAAAACAGATTTTGACATATGTTAACATTTTAAATCATTAAATTGTCACTTGTCATGATCTTGTGAGTTATTAACTTTAAATGTTGATACTTTATATAATAAGATAACTCAATTTGTATATGTGACAAGCCTTTTTCTTCCTCTTTAGATCGTTTTTATGTTTAATACAATAATAAGTGCTAATATGACTGATTTTTTAGTATTTATATGGATTAACATTTGAATTCAGAGGCATATATATATTCTCAAGTCGCAGTTTATATAGTTCATATCAAACAAAAAAAATAAAATCAACACGATATAAATATAAGAAAAGTATTGTATTGATTCATTAATATTGTTACTCCATTTTTGTCGAACTATTACTTCTTATTATTTTTATTTTTTTTATTTTTTTGTTCACAATTGTTCTTATTAATATCATAAATTGTAGAAAACAAAAATAGATTCAAGTCTTGCAAGGGAAAGTGCAAAGACAGCTATAGACGTACATATTTTGGATGCACACGCCCCTTCCCTTCCATTTTGTCGTACAACGTCTGGTACACTCATCAGCATTACAATTTGTTTTCATTACAGAATCACGACACATCTCTTGCCCTTGTGTTTCATTAGTGACCATTCCTATATCACAAATATTAAGAACATTAATTGGATTTTTAGTTTAAAATATAACATGATAGAAAAAATAAAATGATATATTAAAGGTAAAATATGGAAAATATGAATATCGAAAAAATTCTAGAAACTAATGATTTATAATATATTAAGAATTTGGTAAAAATAAAGCAAACCTATGACGAGGACCATCATGAAGATAACAAGAATAGAAGCTTTAGTCATCTTTGATATGATACAAGCAAAATCAAACTTCTAAGAAAAAAACAAGAAGTGTAATGGTGATATACATAAAGATCATATTTATAAGAAACTTGATGTATACATGCATGTATAGTTTACGATAATGTCATATGATATGAACTAAGAAAATAGGGCGAAAAATTAATTAATATTTTGTAAAAATCTAGAGACAGAAAAAAAAAAAAAAAGAAAACAACAAGAAATAAATAGGAATGATATTTACAAAAAAATATTTAAAAGGAAGTCAATAAACTATAAATCATAACTTTTAAATTGCATACATTGAGTGATCCAAAAATGTAATTCACCTATATTTTTATCTATAAATTGATTCTAAAAACTAACTTTTTTTCTTTCTACAATTCTGAAATGCAAGAAAAATAATTAACATAGATTAAAGTCTTTCCAAAATTACTTATATAAAATAAAATAAAAAGATGAAACTGATATGGATTTATCATAAGAATATCATATAAAAATCTTCACGATCTATTTTTTCACAAAGCCGTTAAACTTAAGAGAGATTTCACGTAATTCGTTTAACTTAACCAAACCAACAAAAAAACCGGTACAGCTTATAATACCCAGAGAGAGAAAATAAAATAAAATAATAAACCGAATCCAATTAGGGTATGATTTTGAACGAATATGGATTATTCTTCTCAATATTCGATTGTATTATTGTTAATATTTAGGTGCACAAAGATAGGAGATCGTTGTAACAGATCCTCTAATATATACTCTGTAATCATATCAGTAATAATCAACAGAGAATTCTTAGACTTTCATGGTAGCAGAGCATACTCTACGCTCCTGAACCTGTTTCTTTTCTTCTTCTTCTTTGATACGTCATCCCCTTCTCTCCTTTCTTTTTCTGTCTCTTCCTCATGGCTGCTCCGGCTGTAACTTCTGAGAGAGCATTTGGTGTGACCAATATCAAATCTCACATACCTCTCATTCTTGATACAGATTACCACAATTATGATGCTTGGCGTGAACTCTTCTTAACTCACTGCCTTGCCTTTGATGTTCTAGGACATGTGGATGGCACAGCAACACCAGATGGCGCTGCCGATCAACAATGGCTCAAACGAGACGGTCTCGTAAAGCTTTGGATCTATGGTACACTGGCTCCACCTCTCTTCAAATCATCATTCAAAACAGGAGGAACGGCACGAGACATCTGGCTCCGCATCGAAAACCAATTTCGCAACAACAAAGAAGCCCGTGCAATGCAAATTGACAATCAACTTCGTACTTTGGAGATTTGTGATCTGTCCATCCGTGACTACAGCCAACAGCTCAAGTCTCTTGCCGATC
>OVBI01003037.1:0-14985 GCA_900406495.1 Sisymbrium altissimum
TAGCTTTGTGGTTCTCGCCTTCCTGCATCTTCTATTATAAGATATGCATATTTGGCAATATCTTCGTCCTCTTCGTAGACTTTGTAATCATCTAGCTTTAGAGGAGGGCGAGTTTGTCTTCTTCCTCTGTCTCTGATCAGCTGGTAATCGCTNCTTCGCCTGATTCCTTTAGCTGATCTTGTTCCTCAGTTGTGCTTGACTGAGATGCTCCACCTTCATCTAAAGTTTCTTCTTCTTCTCGATTATTACCTGCGAGATCAAGACTTATAAATTGATTAGTAGTAAGAGTATTGTCTGAGTTTTAGATACCTGACTTCTCTTTTGTTATGAGATCCTTGTAGACAGTGTCTTCTTTGAAGATGACGTTGCGACTTATTAAGCATTTCTGATCTTCCAATGCCCACACCCTGTATCCTTTCACTCCCTCTGGATACCCGGTGAAGATTCCTCTCTTAGCTCTTGGATTTAACTTTCCTTCGTCAGAATGTATGTACACCAAGCACCCAAATCTTCTGAGGTTGGCTATGTTGGGTACTGAGGAGGTCCATCTCTCATCTGGTATTTCGAATTCTATGGCAGAGGATGGTGACCTGTTGATCAAATAGACAGCTGTTGCAGCAGCCTCTGCCCAAAACTTCTTGTCTAACCCACATTCACTCAGCATGCTCCTCACTTTATTCATAATAGTCATGTTAAGTCTTTCTGCAACCCCGTTTTGTTGAGGTGTATAGGTGCAAGTACGGTGTCTCACAATGCCTTCTTCTTTACAAAAACTGTCAAACCTGAAGCTGCAGAACTCCAGACCGTTATCAGTGCGAAGCCTTTTAACTTTTCTATCCGACTGTACTTCCACCATCTTCTTCCACTCTGTAAACTTCTCGAAAGCCTCATATTTACTCCTTAGAAAGTAAACCCAAACTTTTCTCGACCAATCATCGGTGAAAGACACAAAATATTGGCATCTGCCGAGACTGAAAGGCACATTAGGAGATCCCCATAGGTCAGAGTGAATGTAGTCTAGTTTCTCTTTCGTAACGTGTTTGGCTGGACCAAAGCTGACTCTATGAGCCTTCCCTATAATGCAGTCTTCGCAAAACTCCACGTTGCTCAGCTTGTCTTCCTCTAGACATCCTTTCTTTGCCAAGACTGAGAGAGCTTTCTGACCCACGTGACCTAATCTGCTGTGCCATAACTTTGTGTACTCGCTTACTTCTGAACTGTTAGCTACCTTTGTTGTAGAGTTACACGAGTCTGAGATTCTGGCATGACCTTGGAGAAAGTATAGCGTGTCCCCTACTTTCCTCTTTCCTTTCATAATCACTGTACAACCTTTGACAACTTTCAGAATTCCATTTCCTCTCTTGAATTCACAACCCTTGTCTTCTAGAGTCCCTAATGATATTAAGTTCCTTCCTATCATCGGCATGTATCTCACCTCATGAAGCACAAAGGTCGTTCCATCAGTGTTTTCAAATCGGACTGAACCAATGCCTTTGACTTCAAGATATGCATTGTTGGCTACACGAACTTTGCCTAAATCTCCTTCTTTTATCTCTAGGAAGATGTCTTTCCTTGATGTCATGTTAAATGAACATCCTGAGTCAATGATCCATTCTTCCTTATCTGCTTCCCCTGGTGTGAGATTTACCTCGTAAGCTATCAGTCCGACTAGGTCTTGAGCGTCATCTCTTGCCACTGAAGCTTCTCCTCTGTCATGGCTTTGAGTCCTTTGCTTGTTTCGATCAAGCCACTTGTAACACTCTTTCTTGTAGTGTCCCTCTTTACCACAGATCCAATAGATCTTCTTCCTCTCTGCAGACTTAGATCTCGACCTGTTGAACTTGCCTTTACTGCCATTATTCGATCTTGATTCTTGCCTACCCCGAACATAGTGACCCTGGGTCTTGTACTTGAGCTGACCTTGTACTCCTTTTCCTTTGACCTTGCAGCGCTTGTGACCTCTTCAACTTTTATAACTTCTCTGCTGTATTTTAAGGTTTCTTTAAGCTGATCGTATCTTGGAGGAAGTGCATTGAGAAGAAGAACAGCTTGGACTTCCTCAGGTACTTCGATGCTTAGGTGACTTAATTCACCAACGATCTTGAGAAAGTCATCAATGTTCTCGTCAATGCTTCTGTGTTCTTTCATCTTAAACCCGTATAGCTCCAAGTGAGCGTGCACTCTATTCGGTAATGTCTTTGGCATATATAATGATTCCAACAAAGCCCAAGTTTCTGCTGCGGTGGTGCATCGCTCTATCTTTCAGAGTACGTGATCACCGACGTTGAGGAAGATGGTGTTCATCGCTTTGTCACAGCGTTCTAGTCTTGCTTCTTCATCTGCGATTTGTTTTGCTTTCTTCCCAGCATCTTCTTTGCCTTCGTCTTCCGTCGTAGCGATTTCTGAAGGCTTCGCCGTAAGAACATCTTTCAATCCTGATACACTGAGGTATGCGTACATCCTTCTTTTCCATAAGGAGAAATCGCCATTTCCATCGAACCTTTCGATGTCAACTTTGGACCCTGTCATCGTCTTCTTCCTGATCGTGATGATTATCTTCTCAATCAAATCTTTTTCTTATAACGGAGGCTCTGATACCACTTTGTACGAATTCGATCTAAGAACTTCGTTGTTTCTCTCTCTCTCTCTCTCAATCTCTCAAGCTAGAAAGCAAGAACACTTCACGATTTGTTGACCCGGTGTTCACCACACTTTCCGATATAGAAAGCTGTTATACCTCACTGGAGCTGTTTCCAGCAATCACTAAGACCAGCTCAATACGAGCTCCAGATTACAACCCTAATCTCTTGATCTCTCTCTCTCTTACTCTTTCCGTCTGTAACAGAATAAGTCTTCGACGTTGGAGAAGAGAGAGTTGACCAACAACAGCTTATCAACTTTATAGTCAGTCGTTTTACAATAACCGGTTAGTTACAAACCAACTAAACCGAAGCTGATTCTAATTGAACCGAAATACAAACAAGATTAAAAAATGCAGAGACACACTCTTCACTTGGAATCAAGATACAACTAAAACTGATTTGCCCACTGACCCCACAATTATTCGGTGACTGTTCGGATCGATTCATTAGCATCCGAATACTTGGTTTACCCCCCAAAAAACATATAAGTTACTTTCTTTTGAGATATTTTTGTTTGATTTTCATTATGTATAGAGATTAACCGATGCGCTGAACATTATCGAGAAGCGAACGATAGGTTGTTTGGAAGACTTCCAAAATAAGTAATCATATTATTGTAAATGTTGATGATGTAATGATATACGACGTCATTCCTATACGTATATGATTTTATTGTTATAAAAATACATTTAATATTGGTTCAATTTCTCACGCTAATCGTTTCAAATTTTGAGCCTTTAGATAAACAATGACAAATCTATATAAGACCAATCTTTCCTTCATTATTTCTCACAACAAACAATTTGAAAGATCTTGATCAAATATATATTAGAAATATTTCTACACTACAGATGGCTCCACTACTAACGAGTCTTTACAATGATTCTGGTAAGATTGTACACGCAGACATTGGTGGTAAGTCATTCGATATTGAAAATGATAAGTCTCAAGAGTATTAATTGTTGTCTTACTACTGATGGTTACACAAATATCAATATAAGTGATCAAGCAGATCAAGCAGATCAAGCATATCTGCTGAAGTATGTCCTTCCTAATATCAAGATTAATGATCCTGCTGGCAAGGAAAGTGGCGTTCCAGATTCCTCGATCAACCTCTTGCAACCTGATAAAACAATTATAATAACCATATCCGAACGTGAAATGCGTATAAAGTGTGATGGTCCATTTTTAGGGATTTATCAGCCAGATGGAGGTCCAATATATTATGTTTCCGTTGCTGCAAGACATAAGCCCAACGGAGGTATTGAAGTTCTCGGAAGTGAGAAGATGATGGTAGAAAGAGAGAGTACCAAAGGCCCTCACGCATAGGACGGCCCAACGCAAAATACCATCAAAACTATTTCCCCTTTTCCCTTTTATTTAAGTTTTTGCAAATAAGACAGTGGGTTTATGTGTCAGATTACATCCACATTTCCTGTTTATGCTTTGTATTTCCATGTTTGTCAGAGTTGAGACTCTATTGTAAACTTAAATAAAAAGTGAATAAAGGCATAATTTGTTTTCTTATTAAAAGTAGTTTTTATTACTTTGATTGCGATCTCCTTCGTTATGTTTCCGTTTTAGTTCCATGAACTGTTTTTCCTAATAAAAATGCTCCTTGTATTCAAGTTCTCTATAGGGGAGGTTCATGAAACGATGGCTTTATTGTCTGTCACTTTGGCTTAATTTTGTGAAGCTAATGCAGAAGTCCAAGAAATTATTTTGTTACACACTAGAACAACAAAGCCCCATATCAAGTAAGAGAGTGAACAAAATAATGAATATTCTTTTTTAAATGGATTGATATCTTTTGCAAAGATTGATGTTATCGTAAGACAGTTACTAATTTTATGAATCTCTATATAAATTTTAAAATACATTTATACTTTTGGAAAAGAAAAATGGGGAATCCATCTTTGGATCTCTTTTTCATCTGTCATAAGAGAGCAAGATCTTCTTCTATTAGGTCGTCTTCACGGTCCAAGGTATATCCTCCATCCTCATGTTGATCAACATTTGGTTGATTCTCGATGGAGGGATTCCCCTCGTGGCGTGAGTCATCGGTAACTGTGCTTACCGAAGTTAGATTTCCGAATCGTCGGATCGGGGGTGGACTCGTAGGGTTGATCCTGCGAGTTGACTGAGTTTTGCTAAGTGTTGTGTCGCAGATCAAACCTTAATGAGCCTTGACCTACCGGAGTTTCAAAGTCGAGATGCCCCTCAAAAGGGATTGGCTCTGGACTCAGCTTCCTTACGGAAGTTTTCCACCTGTTGCGTCAAAGAATCGTTGAGCTTTCCTTACTCTTGTTATCCTTCTATAGGGCTTCGAGAGAGGACTGAAGTTGCGCAATTAGGGTTGTGGTAGCCTCCTCGATCTCCTGCGCTGGATGAATTCTGATTCATCGGGGTTTCTTCTCTAGTTGCTATGAGGTTTGATATCGTAACTTTCTACTTTCAAGAGTAGATATTTTTCGTAGACACCCTCCTTTTAGCGTCAAATTGTGGGAACCAAAATTCACCTCAAAGTAT
Organism: Sisymbrium altissimum; assembly: GCA_900406495.1. Classification (NCBI taxonomy): domain Eukaryota; kingdom Viridiplantae; phylum Streptophyta; class Magnoliopsida; order Brassicales; family Brassicaceae; genus Sisymbrium; species Sisymbrium altissimum. The sequence goes on from OVBI01003037.1 coordinate 5,172, forward strand.
TTTAGGAAAGTTAATGTCAGGATCAAAGAATCTTTGGAAGAAAACGAAAATAAGAAAAAGATCATAAAAAGAAAACTAGAGCAAAAAGAGATAAAGGAAAAAAGAAGTCGTAAAGAGAGTTTTATTGTTTTATTGCGTAAGTATCGCAAGATGAGATTATATATCTACAAATGTAAATATCGATATATAATTATACTAGACATCCTAAAGTTCTAACTAGTCGAATTTCCGATGTGGGAACTAGTCTCCTTCTATTTTCTGTCGACTCTTGCCTAATCTTCAAGAATCTTCGACAAGTCGGCTCGGTCCACGATAATTTCCCTGTTGGCTCGGCCCAATATCATCCTTCGTTTTCGATTTGATAACTTCTTTGGTTTGATGACCCCTCTTCCACTCCTAGAAAAGGGAAAGCTAAGCCTTCTCTCCTTCCATAACAATAAAAACTAGGTTTACCTTCCTCTCAGATCGGTAAGTAAACTTGGGACATCCTCACTCGCCACCTTTGCTTTTATCAGCTCCGGGTAATCCCTGCCTGCCACCATCAGCTTGGGTCTTTAACCCATCACTCACAAAAATCAGTTCGAGTTTTTAACGGATAAATCGACAAGCACATCTTTTGTGAAAAAGGATATCTGAACAGTTTAGCTCCTTAATCCCGTCTAATGCTTCATAGCCAACCTCGTCACTATCGCACACGAAAATGACAAGTTGTAGGGCTAACGGTTAGAGGTTAAAATCCACTTATATATAGGTCGGGTCGATGTTTCGTCGAATCGAGATCTATAAGTGATCATCGGCTTGGGACAGAGTAGATAAATGATCACCGGCTCGGGTTTAGCCATCGGTGATTGTCGGCTTGGGTCATGGCGGTAAGCACATCGATACGACATGCGAAGATCAGCTCGGGTACGGAGGAAGATCAAAGCTTTCAGGGAATTCCGTCAATTGGCTCGAGTAAGGCAGATGTGATTGGTTTGGGAGCTCGTTTGGTTAATCCGCTTGCTTATACTCCATTTTTTTTGATGACTCAGATAGATCATCCCTTCGTCGGCTTTGATGCACGTTCTTTATGAGCTTGGGATGAACGACATCATGTCGGGACAAGAAAGAGTGCCTCAGTTCGGGTCATGAGGCACCCACCAGCTTGGGGAGGAACTTGATCGTTGGCCGATCGCTGGCTCATCGACCCGGGACGGGATAATGAGCGAGGAGCACCTTGACGTCTATCGGCTTGAGTGGAAGGAGGCACCGGTCTGAGTCTGTTGACTTGGGGATTGACAATGATCTGCAACATCTTGTTTATCAGCAGCATCTTGACTCACGATATCGGCTTAGGTTATGCTAAGGGCGTTGAAGTCTCTCTCTATACCTCTTACTCGCGGCACCAGACTTGTCACTGACTGTTGGACTTGTCCGATCGATGTCATGATTGCTTCATTCGTCACAGCTGTGGGTTGAAGTAGCCCATCTGCCATGATTGGTGAACGTAATGAGAAGAAAGAGGAAGCTTACTAGAGAAAGAATACCCTCCTTCTAATGCCACAATATGAGTGTTGCAAATCTCCCACACTATTTATTTGTTTAACATAAGGTTTCTTTCAGTTCAGCGAAAGAGAAAGTATGAGAACTTAAGCAAGATTTATAAGAACCTTAAGGAAAAGGTATAAAAATTAAATGGAAGTATGAAACTAAAGTAAATAGCAAGAAAGTAAAAGGAAGAGCAAGAGAATGGTGAGAGTAATGATTATATTTGATTGATTCTAGATGTGTATACCCAAAAGAAGATTATGTCCCAATGTTTTGAGGCTCCATATTTATACAATAGTTTTGCACATATATTCGTGTAACAAAAAGACTCATTTCCTCTTAATACATCGGTTACAACTTTGATGAATAAATGTATAATGGTCACGATTTGAATGAACTCGTGCTACGAGCGTTATAACTCAACTCGCCTTTTGTCATTTGCCATGAGCTCGTTCTTGTTATGTCGCTTTAGTTCGTAATCTAGCTTCAGAGCGTTGGATGGTGTTTGACCTTTTTTTTCATCTTCTTTGTGGTGGTTTAATTGTTACTTATGCAGTTATCTCTTCGATTGATAACCTGGTCTAGATGCGGAAGTGATCTCCTGGATTCGTACAAGTGGTGCGAGATCTGACGCCAACAGAAGACTTTGTCCAACTTCACTAATTGAACTAGTTATGATTTAAGATTGTCAAATATATATAGATATCGATATATAGTTTTCTAAACGTTTAAATCATATTTTCGCTTATAATCTTTGTACAGAAAAGTCTTCATCAATAAATATCCCTTCCCTTTTTTGATACTTCTTTTATTTCGTTTTTTCTCCAAGAATTTCGATTTTTTGAATTATTATTTTGTAAATTATATTGTGGTAAAATTCGCTTTCCACAATTTTTTTGGTATATATAAATAGTTGAACATTTAAATATGTCATGATAGATTACTAATATATTATAAGATTAATTTGTCCCGTCTACAAATAAAGCGAAAGGGTATAAGACTTTTGTAAAAATTATTGTTATAATAGGATTCTGGTAGAAAATATTGTTAATATAAGACTTTCATATAGATATTATTAAATAAGACTTTCGGAGGTCTTCAATTTTAATATACACTGGGGAATCATGGTTTTTAATTTTAAAACAAATATTTATGATATTTATTTAGAGAAACAAATAATTCTTTATTCTACAATCGTCATCAATTACCTCCTCATATCTGTTGAAATTGTAGGATGAGAAGAATCATTTGCATTAGAATATCTTGTTTCATGTATATATATATATACATGTAGTAGATAAAATTAAGCTGGCATTCTTTTCTTTCAAACATGTAGCAACAACTTGTACAATGATAAATGTTCGTCTATGAACTATTAAAACATAATTTCATTTCTAATAAAAATATGTTGATTAAAAGGTGTTTTTTCAAGAAAAATAGTTATTCAGTGGATACCCATTTTTGAAGAGACACATATATCAAATAGGCACTATCCAAATTATAGTGAAATTATTGTAGGAATCAAAATTCACCTCAATGTATTTTCGTAAAGTTAATGTGAGGATCCGAGAATCTTGCGAGTGAAAACAGAAAATAGAGAGAAAGATCGAAAAAGGAAACTAGGACAAAAAGTGAACGAACTTTTATTGTTATAATGTATTGAATGCATAAAACGTCTTATAATCTGTTACAAGAGGTAGAGATCGATCCTTATTTATACTAAGACAACGTAAGTCCTAAACAACCTAAGTTTCGATGTGGGACAAAGGTTCTTTCCTTTTTCCGACGATTTTTCCATAAATCTTTGAGGAAACTTCTAGAACTTTCCGTAAGTCGGTTTCAGCCCTTGTCGCTCCATCCTTCCAGATCGGCCCAATTCGATAGACGAAACATCGGTATGTTTACGAAAAGACTCTGAAGACGAAGAACGTAGCGAAATGAGACGAAACAAAAAGTGTCAGCCAGCTTGGTCAGCATTTCCTACCGAGCTGGACAGCAAGCAGCATGCTGACCATCCAGCTCGGTAGCATGGGTGCAGGAAACACTGAGCTGGCTTGCTTCCAGGTCCATGATGTCGTCCAACTCGGTATACATGATGAGAAGAGATCTTCCGATAGGATGCGTCCAGCTCAGTATGCTGAAGGGTGTCGACCAGCTCGGTATCCAGAAGGGTGGATTTTACCGAACTGACTGGCATGTCTCGTCCAGCTCGGTAGGATTGGTGAAGGAAACACCCAACTAGCTGCTCCAAGTTTCCATACCGAGCTGGACTGCAACTCCCAACTTGTGGTTGGCGTAACGTTCTCGTATAAACTTCGTTTGATCTGATTCTTCTTCCAAGAGTTTCACAATTGAGTTGAGAACATTTTCCAAGTTGTTTCATGTCCAAAAGCCTTGTGGTTCGGAAGATACGCCTCGATCATTGAACACATATCCTGACTGCTCTGTGCTGATCAGATCGACGTTCTGTGGCAAATGCTTAGAAAAACATGCACCTAGCTCATGTATGCTGAACATCTTGGTAGGATTGGCTGCCAAAATACTGAGCTGGCTGTCCTCCAAGCTTGGTTGATTGCCTTTCACTCGAAAATTGTAACTTTCATCGGTTTATCGGAGGAATCGTTCAAAGGATGAAATGATCAGCCGAACATGATAAAGAGCTGTCAGTCAGCTTGGTATCACTAGCAGGTAGGGATACCGAGCTGGATGTCTTGTATAATCCAGCCGATCGTCATTTATTTGATGAATTGCGAGTTCATCGATTTCTCGGAAAACCTCCCGAAAGACAAATTTTCTTACTTTCTTCGCAGAGTTATCGACAAAGTGGTTCGAAATGAAATTTCTCCGAACCCATATCTAAATATGGAAACTATTTTTCGATATTCAGATATTTTAATTGTTAATTCCGGAAATGTGGGTGTTGACCCCAACATTTAGCCCTCCAGCGCATCAATATCGAGCGTGATCTTGACGCAGCGATTGAGAGGTATAGTTTGGGATTAATGAGGTAAAATGTTCTGATCCCCATATCTCGGGAACTTTGATTCTGCGATTTTTGAAAGTTATATTGTTTTATTGTTTTATTGTTTTATTTCGTAAGAGAGTTTTATTGTTTTATTGCGTAAGTATCGTAAGATGAGATTATATATCTACAAAGGTAAATATCGATATATAATTATACTAGACATCCTAAAGTTCTAACTAGTCGAATTTCCGATGTGGGAACTAGTCTCCTTCTATTTTCTACTGACTCTTGCCTAATCTTCAGGAATCTTCGAGAAGTCGGCTCGGCCCACGATAATCTCCCTGTTGGCTCGGCCCAATTTCATCCTTCGCTTTCGATTTGATAACTTCTTTGGTTTGATGACCCCTCTTCCACTCCTAGAAAAGGGAAAGCTAAGTCTTCTCTCCTTCCATAGTCTACCTTCCTCTCAGATTGGTAAGTCAACTTAGGAGATCCTCACTCTCCACCTTTACTTTCATCAGCTCGGGGTTATCCTTGCCTACCACCGTCAGCTCGGGTCTTAAATCATCACTCACAAAAATCAGTTCGACTTTTGTACGGATAAATCGACAAACACATCTTTTATGAAAAAGGCTATCCCGTCTAATGTTTCATAACAACTTGGTCAATATCACACAAGAAACTGACGAGTTGTAGGGCAAACTGTTGAGGACAGAATCCAGTTATATAGCTCGGGTCGATGTTTTGTCGAACCGTGATGTATACCTGATCATCGGCTTGGGACAGAGTAGAGAGATGATCACCGGCTCGGGTTTAGCCATTGGTTGACTCGAATCCTCAAAGATACGATCATCAGCTCGAGACGGTGAAAGCGAGCATGGTCTGTTGCCTTGGATCATGATGTTAGGTGCTAATCGGCTCGGGTCCAGAACATGGCGATCCATCGGTGATCGTTGGCTTGGGTCAAGACGTTAAGCACGTTGTTACGACATGCGAAGATCAGATTGGGTACGGAGGAAGATTGAAGCTTTCGGGGCATTCCGTGCATTGGCTCAAGTAAGGCAGATGTGATTGGTTCGGGAGCTCGTTTGGTTCATCGGCCCGGGTATACTCCATGCTCTTTGCCAACTCAGGTAGGCTCAGCCCTCATCCCTTCCTCGGATTTGATGCACATTTTTTACCAGCTTGGGACGGACAACATCATGTCGGGCCTAGAAAGAGTGCCTCAGCTCGGGTCATGAGGCACGCACTGGCTGGGGAGGAACTTGATCGTCACCTTGGCCGATCGCAGGCTCATCGGCCCGGGATGGGTAGATGAGCGAGGAGCAGCTAGACGTCTATCGGCTCGAGTGGGAGGAGGCACCAGTCTGAGTGCGTTGGCACAGGAATTGACGATGATGTGCAGCATCTTGATGCGCGGTATCAGCTTAGGTTGTACGAAGGGCATTGACCTCTGTCTCTATACCTCCTACTTGCTGCACCAGACAGGCCACTGACTGTTGGACTTGTCCGCTCGACGCTCGATCATGATTGCTTCATTCGTCACAGCTGTGGGTTGAAGTTGCCCATCTGCCATGATTGGTGAACGTAATGAAAAGAAAGATGAAGCTTACTAGAGAAAGAATACCCTTCTTCTAATGCCACAATATGAGTGCTGCAAATCTCCCACAATGTTTATTTGTTTAATAGAGAGTTTCTTTCAGCTCAGCGAAAGAGAAAATTATGAAAACTTAGGCAAGATGTATAAGAACCTGAAGGAAAAAGTATAATAACTAAATGGAAGTATGAAACTAAAGTAAATAGCAAAAAAAGTAAAATAAGAGAACGAGAATGGTGAGAATGATGATTGTTATTGATCGACTGTAGATGTGTATACCCAAAAGAAGATTTTATCCCAATGTTTTGAGGCTCCATATTTATACAATAGTTTTGCACTTATATTTGTGTAATATAGAGAGTCATTTCGTCTTAATACAGTGGTTACAACTTTGATGAATAAATAAAAAACGGTCATGATTTGAATGAACTCGCGCTACGAGCCTTATTCCTCAACTCGCCTTTTGTCATTTGCCATAAGCTCGTTCTTGTTATGTCGCTTTAGTTCGTAATCTAGCTTCGGGGCGTTGGACGGTGTTTGTCCTCTTTGTTGTGGTTTTGATGGTTACATATGCACTTATCTCTTGGATTGATAACATGGACTGGATGCGGAAGTGATCTCCTAAATTCGTACTGGTGGTGTGAGATCTGACGCCAATAGAAGACTAGGTCCAACATTACTAATTTAACTAGTTAGAACTTAAGATTGTCAAATATATATAGATAGTGTACAGTTTTCTAGACATTTCAATTCATTAAAGACTTTTGCATTAAATCATATTTTTGCTTATAATCTTTGTACGGAAAACTTTTCATCAATAAAAATCCCTGCCCTTATTCGATATTTCTTTTATTTTTCGTTTTTTCTCCATAAATTTTGGTTTCTCTAATAATTTTTCTATAAATTATGTTGTCGTGAATTTTGATTTCCACAATTTTTTGGTATATATAGATAGTTGAATATTTAAGTATGTCATGATAGATTAATAATATATTATAAGATTAATTGGCCCCTTCTACAAATAAACCAAAAGGGTGTAAGACTTTTGTAAAAATTATTGTTATAATAAGATTCTGCTCGAAAATATTGCTAATATAAGACTTTCATATAGATATTACTAAATAAGACTTTGGGAGGTCTTAAATTTTAATCTACACTAGAGAGTCATGATGTTTAATTTTAAAATAAATATTTATGATATTCATTTAGAGAAACAAATTTCACAGATCCCTATTAAGCATACATAAAAATAATCATTTGTTCTACAATCGTCATCAATTATCTCCTAATTGAAATTGTAGGATGAAAAGAATCAATCATATTAGAATATGTTGTTTCATTTATATATACATACATGTAGTAGATAAAATTAAGCTGTCATTGTTTTCTTTCAAACATGCAGCAACAACTTGTATAATCATAAATGTTTGTCTATGATACTTTTAAAACATAATTTTATTTCTTATAAAAATATGTGGATTAGAAGGTGTTTTTCAATAAAAATAGTTATTCAATGATATACCCATGTTTGTATGTACACATATATCAAACATGCAACTATCCAAATTATAGTGAAATTATAGTTCGATAAATAGAAAACTTTCAAACTAAAAATAAAACAAGATTATTAGATAGAAACTAAATTTAATGTCAACTTGATCATACCCCACATTTTAATTGATCATTATAGCATTTCTCAGAAAATTGAATACATATGATAAAAATGTATCTGTTCCGTTTGAAAAATTTATTAGTCACTAGGAAAGAACCCGCTCTAACGAATGAGTTTTCTTTTAATTTGTGAATACTCAATAATTTATAAATATATTTTGAATATTAATATTATATTATATTTTTTAATAATTTTTTTTTTGTAATCCAATTAATTAGTGTAATATAATATGTGATAATTCACCAATTTTTTTTTAATGTTTATTACAAAATAATAATTTTAATCTGATTATTTGTATTATTTTTCATGTTAATATTTCTATTTTTAAATTTTCATTTGGTTCATTTTTTTCTTTTCATTCATCTTATCTCTTTTATATATTATATATATATATATATATATTTAACCCTTTTAAAAATTTTAACCTATTTTATATTTTAGTCTTATAATTTTGTCTTTTTTTTTCAGTTATATTGATATTAAGTTATCTTCGTCAATTATAATAAAACAACTAAAAACATAAAAATTTCATTTAAATAATATATATATATATATATATATATATATATATATATATTCCTGATATTTTTATTTAAATTTTGATATTGATTTTATCTTTATATTCTTATGATTTTAAATAATTAAGTATAAATTAATAGATTTTGAATTAAAAAAATAATTGTAAATATATGTTAATTTTTTTATTGGTTGATAAATGATGAGGTATCATTGCAGGAAAACTCTTCTTGAACCATTGTAGAATATATAACCTATTGGATTAACTTGGTGAATAATGTGAATCTTATTCTCTTACATTTGTTACTAGTATTTTCCTCTGAATACCGCTGAATAGTGGTTAGGAACCCCATTTTCCTTTCCCCTCTACCCATCCATCATATCTCATGTTTGTTTTACTTAATTTGATATTGCATGTGACTATTTATAATTAGACACATCCAATTATCCGTTTGATCTGACTAGTTTTTTTTGCGCTATTTTGAGAAACCAAAGCTTTATAATTTTTTGCAATAGTGGTTTCGACCTCGACGTATATAGTATGAATGTTTTAATTAGTGATGTACTTTGTCCATCTCTTCTAGGTTTGGAATTTCATATTTTTGCATTAACGATCATTAATTTTGTTGATACATAAATTTCATTTTATAGGTCTCGTGGCCCAATAGTAAAGTAGTATCGTTTTATATGTACTAGAAAATAAGAAAAATGATCCTAGATATAGAAGGAGTTCCGGAAGTCTTAAACATGGAACTCTTTAGTAGTCTCCTATCATCTTGATTTGAGTACCGTTAATTACCAGGGATTTAACTTGGCCTTTAAATCCAAGGATTAATTGAATGTTCGTTCCGATTGTTTCTTCGGAATCCATATACAAGTCCAGAGGCCCCAGGAGTAGTCGATGACTGTTTGGATCGGTTCTTTGGCATCCGAATATCTGGTTTATCCAAAAAAAAACACATATTAGTTACTTTCTTTTGAGATATTTTTGTTTGATTTTCATTATGTATATAGATAAAGAGATGCGCTGAACGTTATCGAGAAGCGAACGACAGGTTGTTTGGAAGACTTTCATAAGAAATCATATTATTGTAAATGTTGATGATGTACTGATATACGACGTCATTCCTATACGTCTATGGTTCTATTGTTATAAATAATACATTTAATATTGGTTCAATTTCTCACGCTAATCGTCTCAAATTTTGAGCCTTTAGATAAACAAAGACAAATCTATATAAGACCAATCTTTTCATTATTTCTCACAACAAACAATTTGAAAGATCTTGATCAAATATATATTATAAATAATTCTATACTACAGATGGCTCCAAAACTAACGAGTGTTTACAATGATTCTGGTAAGATTGTACACGTAGACATTGGTGGTAAGTCTTTCGATATTGAAAATGGTAAGTCTCAGAGTATTAATTGTGGTCTTACTACTGATGGTTACACAAGGATCAATATAAGTGATCAAGCAGAACAAGCAGATCAAGCATATCTGCTGAAGTATGTCCTTCCTAATATCAAGATT
>OVBI01003038.1:0-14976 GCA_900406495.1 Sisymbrium altissimum
CTGTCCTGTCACAGTCTCTCCATCAAGCAAATACAAAGAACCACATAAAGTACATTGAAGACCAATCTTTCCGTTCTTGTAGAACCTTGTCTTTCTATTGCCTCCAGCAAATTCAAACCCAAGTCTATCTAATATAGTAGATGAAATCAAATTTCTCTTGAGTTTCAGAATATACCTGACATTAGTCAATGTCTTAACCGTGCCACCTCTTGCACTGATGTTGACTGAACCAATTCCTTCAACAACAATACCATAATCGTCTGCAAGTAGCACTTTCCCAGAGTTGACCTCTTCGAACGTAACAAACAAGTCTCTCTTTGAAGTCATGTGATATGAAGCACCCGAATCAATCATCCACTTTTCTTGATGCCAATTTTTCGAGACTGATAATGCATCAACTCCTGCTAATTGATCGATGACAACTGCTGCAGAGGCATCATCAACATTGCCGCCCTTATTCTTCCAGGCATAACAATCAGCCTTCTTATGTCCATACTTCTTACAGTACCAGCAGTTAATCTTTGAACCCGAATTAGACCTGCTTCTGCTTTTATTTCCCGAGTTTTGTTGATCCCTATTTGATTATCTCCCACGAACCACATAAGCTTCTCCGATTCTCTGTGAAGCCAAACCTTTAGCTTTTAGCTCTGTTTCCTTCGATTTTGCAGCATTCACCACGTCTTCAGTAGAGATAGATTCTCTACCATACTTCAATGTCTCCTTCATGGAGTCATGCTGGGGTGGCAAGGCACTGAGTAAGAGAATCGCTTGTACCTCATCCGCAACTGTAACCTTCACACTAGCCAACTCCGAAATAGTCTTCAAGCAGTCATCGACGTTTTGACCAATTGACTTAGATCCATTCATCTTGAATGTATTTAACTGATACAACAGATGAATACGACTCGGTAGAGTCTTGGTGTTATATAACCTTTCTAGTGCTTCCCAAAGTTCACGTGCCGTTGTACATTCTTCTGATTTTCTGAGAAAAAGATCTTCTAGATGGAGAGTCAAGATATCCATAGCGTTTTCTCCTCGTTCCCTCTTCTTGAGTTCTACTGCTTTAACTCTTTCTGCATAATCTTCTGGTGGTTCATCTTTTTTCCTAATCACCGACTGTTGTGACTCAGTGGTTGGTGCAATTAACTCTCCTTTCAAACCCTGAAGATTCATGTGAGCTAACATCCTTCTCTTCCACATAGAGAAGTCACCTTGTCCATCAAAAAAAGTTATCTATACATTCGCCTTTGTTTCTGTAGACATATCAATCAACCGAAAAATACTCACTTTCTGCAGTTACAGCGTCGCTCAACACGGATGGAGTGTCGCCCAACACAAACTCTGATCGTTGATTCCCTTCGAACCAGAAAACCCTAAAACCATCACTGCCTTTGTTCCCTAGCGCTGACTCTGATCCAAAACCTAAACCTCAGCAAAAACTTCTCTGACCTTGCTCAAGAACCTTAAAACCTAGGGTTCTGATACCAGTTGTAGAGATTTGATCCTATCTCTATGTTCACGGAATATGTTATTTGAGTAATAAAGTAAAGACACAGATAATTAACAAGTTCAGATCACGATGTGTGATCCTACGTCTCGGTCTGGAGTTTTCCAGTAATCCATTATCACCACGGATTACAACTGATTTAGGTTTCTTACAAGATCTCTCTAAACATAAGAAAAGACCTTAACTCCGACGACTTAACCTTATCCCACACATGCTTAGCTTTATATAGAATAAGACAATTTCAAAGTTAAGACGGTTTAACCCAATCGTGGCCCAATAAAAAAAAACTATTCCTAAGTGATTAAACCAAGTCGCAGACCAAGTTATTATTTAATGATTTTCATCATCAAAGACATAAGCTTAACAATTGTGGATGTATATTAAAATTGTCTATGTTGAGACAACAAGAAAAGAAAGCCACAAACTTTGTAACAAGAACGACACGAAAACATTGATATTAAAACATGTGTAAAATGATATGATATGGGCCATATGGCTAGTTCGGGACATAATCCTACCGTTGGAGACGACTGAGTAATTGAGAGGCTGAGAAGGAGATAGAGATAAGAGTTTATGTGAAGACAAAATCTTCTTTCAATTCCAAAAACAAAAGATATGTAGAAGAGAACATACAAAGTTTTTGACATAAAGGGAGGGAATACTTACAAACATGATAAGAGTTACGTGTCCTTTATATTCTCTTAGGACAATTAACGTACGCGTGGATAAAACCAGTGTCGAAAAAACAGACAAAAGTTATTAAAACCATCTTTTCATTTGAAGATGACGCATACACTATATACAACATTGTATTGTATGGTCCTATTTTGATTATAGTATGATAACCATGTCCCTTCTCTTACTGATTATTATACATTCACAACGATAACCATAAGCCAAGACGTAATAAAAATATTCCACCTCTGTGTTGTTTCCATGCTCATTAAACATGTTAATCTTATAAAGAGTTAAACTAAGATTTATAAAGGGTTTCTGTAATCCATGATATATAAGTTATTATTATATCACAAAATTCATGTTCTTGGGTAAAACAGAAACAAGTCGAATCGACAACAATATGGATCATGATATCAAATGCAGAGCTGTGCACAAAGAGGAGAAAATAAAGCATTTGCCTTAGGCCCCTTAATATTAACTAAATTTTGAGGCCCCTATTTTTATAAAGTTATTTAGTATGTGGTAATATATATTTAGTGTTTTTTTTAGTAATATATATTTATTGTTATTTTATGATTTTATGTGGTAAGTTATTTTATGATTTTATTTCATAGAATTGATAAGAAAGCATTGATAATCTATAATAGTTTGTAAAATAATGGATTTAGATGGTTGTACTTAATAAAATTAGTGAAATAGAATTGAGTAAGAAAAAATTAAATGGTATAAAAAAAAATCAAATTCTTTCAATTTAATTCCTCTCAAAAATAGAATGTTTTCATTAAAATTTTCTCATACTTTCAGTTTTTAGTAAAACTAATTGAATTCTTTTTTTCTTAAATTTTTCAATTCACATGGTAGAATATCTAGAGAATGATTACTTTTATTATTTTTTTTAAAATACTTATTACAACTAATTATTTTCTTTTAAATAATAATTATTTAAAGCAAATATTTAAAATTTATTTTTAACCTAAAATCTATTTTTAAAATTATGAAATTTTTTTTTTTTTGCCTTAGGCCTCTTGTATCCTAGGCACGGCACTGATCAAATGTATATTTCTCTTCACAAATGTAGGTTTCAGGCAGTTTTAGATACATACCTCTTAAGCCTGGCCTCTCATCAATCCACTCTCTCATATCCTTTAACATAATCTCAGCGTTCTCGTCCGGCTCACCTTGAGTCAATGAATGATACATCCCATCGTAGAGCTTCAGTGTTTTATCAGCACTTTATGCCTTTTCGTATAGTAGCTTCTACGATGTTCGATGTAGGACACGTTACTCCATCCGCTATCACGTGCACTGTAAGTACCGGAATAGTAACTCTCCCGAAATTTTCCTGAACGTATTGCGTCTTCTCCAGTAACTCTCTCATTGTTCCCACGCTTCCCTGTGTATCTGCAATGGAAAAATTTAAACCTTTAAAGCTTCCAATTGATCAAAAGAACATTGGGGCTAAATTCATTTTCATGCAAAAGATAAGAGAGAATGTTAAAAGTCTCAGAGCTTTGGTACTTGATGAGACCTTGATTATATCAACAAGGAAATAATTTTTTTTTTTTGAAAGAATGTTAAATTAATTCAAACAAAAAACATCGTTTTTACAAAGACTGCAACAGTTTAGTAGAAAATTTAGTGCGGACTAAAAACTATAAACTAGATCCGAGTTCCTAACAAGGAAATAATATCATAAAGAAGTTTTTGTATATTGCCTTTGTGGGTAAGATGCAAAATTCAATTGGATGCAAAAGTCTTCAAGTTTCGTGTACTTTATAAGACCCTTATTATATATCAGATTTATACGTTAAGTTCATACATATTTGCTTCCAAGAAGTTTTTTTTAGTACCTTTGTGGGTTAGATGCGATGATCTTGAGCTTTTCAGGGTCCTTGATAGCCTTTCCAACCATCTTAATTATTATCAGGCATTGCAGCCATGTATCAGCCAAACCAAAAAGGAGACTGTAGGCAAAAAGATGAGCCAAGCTCGGTTTCATATCCTCCGGGATAACAAAAACAGGAGCCGAAAAGATCAAACCAGTCCAAGTATCAGGCTCGGATTGAAAATACATGAGAAGCGTGACAAGACCTCCGATTGATTCACCAAAGAGGAAAGCAGGGAGATCCTTATACGGATCACTGCAACGAACATGCTTAATCCTAAAGATTTTAAGTTTTGATCTCGACCTAAAACACTAATTGCAGTGAGATTTAAACTTCAAGTAATTTCTCGGCCTTGCCTAACATTTACACATCGATTCTTCCTCCTAAGTCTTTAACTTGTGAAGTAAAGTTGAGATTTTTCAACTGTTCAACAGATTAAAAAAGCAGAGTTATTTAGAAAGGGAACGAAACAAAATAATTATTACTGAACTTAAAGAGAGGAGTTCACAAAAGACACGATTACAAAATTCACCACAATCAAACTAATCATAATTCGAAAACAAGAAATTCAATTTGGAGGTTAGGGTTACAATAGTTAACTCGACAGGTTATTACCTTTTCCAAATTTGATTTATTTTATTTTAAAAATGCAAATTAAAATTGATTGTATATTTAAAAAACTAGTATTTGAAAATGGGTATATGTTTACTTTTTTCAAACTAATTAATGACATAAGGTTATTTCAGCTTTTATACAAAAGATTTATATTAGTTTAATAAACTTGATTTCCAAGATATTAGATTAGTAATTTTATAACAAAGTTATGTTAGTCTAGTAATTCTTTCTTATATCTGGTTTGTGTCTTTAACTATCCATTTTAAACAATTTTCTTTAAAAGATGTTAAATTAGTAATCAAATGATGAATTAGTGTTATGTTATAAATATGACACGTTTTGAACGATTTCTCTCTCTCTGTTTCTCTCTTTCACTCGTTTGTTTGTGTTCATGTTGTGTTTGAGTTCAAGTGACAAGAAATGACAGAGCATAAAAGTAAAAGACACACGAGATTTTTAACCCGGTTCAACCCATCGGTGTGATGGAGTCTACGTCCGGGGCCGGATCAATCCAGGCTATATATAAATCGGAGATGATAAGTACAGCTCAGAAAAAACCCTCTAGAGCTACAACACGAAACACACTCTCAAGATGTTAAACCCTTACTCTGTCTCGCGTTAAGAAACAAGAGGAGTAAGACACACACATATATATATGCTGAACACTCTGTCACGACCAAAGGGTTCACCCTTACTCTTCCACATCAAAACGCACCGCTTCACTTCAATACAAACCGCACTGAATAAATCGGAAATACCCATGACAATCAATTCTAATCAGATATCAAACCGACATCTTCTGAAATTGAATCACACACAGACTTCTGCTGCAACATGTTACTTTGGGTAATTTTCTCTTTGATTTTTGGTGAGAAATTTGTTGGAAAATCCTTCTGCGGGGTTTAAGCCTTCTAAAAGGTGGTGTGCGGTATATTATTGGCGATGGCTCTTCAACCCGTATTTTCAAAGACAATTGGATTCCTGCAATGCAGCCTAAACCGGCTTCTAGTTAGGGAGCATCGGAGGAATTACTGGGATCTCTGCTTCGGATTACTAATGGTGTTAAATATTGGGATCTTGATCAAATTCATTGGCTTATTGGTACCTGAGGACATCAATCTGGTTCAGAAAATATATATCTCGACTCACAATAATAATGACGAAGTTGTTTGGGGTTATAACAAATCTGGCGAATACTCTGTTAGAACAAGCTATTGGCTTGCATTTAATCAGTTACAGAGTAATCAGGTACCCCTCTGCAAATTCATGGTGGACCCTCACTCAAGGCTCAATTTTGGCTAAATTATAACATTTTCTCTGGCGTCTCTCCTCTCGGGCTATTGCCACCTCAACACGGCTTCATACTCAGGGTGTCTTTCTAGATAGGGTTTGTTAGAGATGTGGTCTAGCACAAGAGATGATTGATCACCTCTTTTTTCATTGTCCAGTCTCAACTACGATATGGCGTATGGCTCCAGTGCCATGGAACCCAGTTCTTGATGCGACAACTGATGAACAATTCCAGAGTCTACTGGATATTTATCATTGTTAATCCCTTTCTCTTTATCTGCGTCTGTTTCCTTTTTGGATGTTATGGAGAATATGTAAATCCCGATGCAACCTTCTATTTCGAAACCATCAAACTTGGCTGGACAGAATAATCCAAATAAGGGATGCTGTTCGCAGATTGGATCAATGCCTATAACCAAGATCACTGTTTTGTACTGCAACTCTCAGACAAGACTTGTCCTTCTTCAAATGGTACATCAACAAGGAACAAAGAGCGTTTTTGGCATTGGCCTACAACTGGTTATCTAAAATGCAATTTTGATGTGGCTTTTGATCCCATCATGCATGATACTAAAGGAGATGGCTTGTTCGAGATCCATAGCAAGTGTTAGTATCTTGGGGCTCGACTTTTTTAAGACAGACAGAGACAGTTATTAAAGCTGAAGCAAATGCACTTCTAATTGCTATGCAACATTGCTGGAGTTTAGGTCAATGATCAATTATATTCGAAGGTGATTGCAAAATTTTGATTGAAAACCTTCTGAGAGAGAATCGTGATTACATCCTCTTGATATTATCATGGACATAAAAAACTTGGATGCAAATTTTTACTCGGTTCGAATTTTGTTTCACTAAACGTGTAAACAATATACCGACACATCAGATTGCTCCACTTGGACCACTTAATTCTTTGTTTTCCTCTTCAAAATGTAATTCTCGAGACGGGAGTGTTTGTTAATATTTGACATCTGATCTTATAAACTCTTTTCAATGATAATAAATAATCTTTTAGCCGGAAATAAAAAATTGTTGGAAAATCCCAATTCCAACTAACATCCTCCGTTGAGGCCGACTGACAGGGAGTGCCAACGCAATATCGGAACAGTCACAATGTTAAATCTAAAAATGCCAACGCAAATTAAACCCGAGTAGTAGTGGAGTACCTAATAGACACTCTTTTATCACTGGACCAACCTGTGTTGGTTGACCCATATAGATTTTGGCAAGTAAATAGTAAATATACAGTAACTCTTAATTAGTAGAAAACATAACGTCTATTTGGTACCAAAACTCTCACAACTACAAGAGAGTTGGTTGAAACGAAGAAACACAATTTATTAAAACACGTGGTAACAAATTACTTGGATCCTTGTGTTGGTTAACCATATAGATTTTGGCAAATAGTAAATATAACTCAGAAAACATAACGTCCTTTTGGTGCCAAAACTCTCACAACCACAAGATAATTGGATAAACCGAAGAAACACAAATTAAAACACGTTGTAACGAACTACTTGGATCCTTGTGTCATCTTTCGTTTCTTCCTCATCAATCTTCACAGATCGGTTGCTTGAAAGAGGTTGGTCGGGTGGCGGTCCATGTAGTTTTTGGCAGCGAGGGAGCTTGACATAAGGTGGTCCAGCCATAGAGACTATACAGATAATTGCCGAATGGAATCAATACAAGAAAATAATCTGAATTCTATTTGGAATACAAATTTAAAAATTCACAGATTTTATGAAATCAAATCAGTTACAAAACGTTTACAAAGCCTATAGTATCGATCCATGTTACGATCTGTTCCAATGGAGTACTAATAAATATTCCTCAACTCTCGTGCTATTCTGGGTCTGAATCATGGTCAGCTCTCCAAGCTCACTCCTCCGTGAGCCTTCCCGGACAAGATCTACTGAATCGGTTCCAATGTAACTTGCATCTTTCTACTCCTTCTCAAGGCACAAAAATAAAGAGCATCCCAATTTTAAGCAGAGATAACGTAGAACATCATCAACATTCTATAAGTAATTAGAGCATGCAAATTGGACCATAAAGTTAGTTGTCTTTTAAAAAGAATTTCACGATTAAATTTTGGATTTTCTAAAAACATTGTGATGGCCATTAAGATAAGGGGGTCCAGCCAGTGTATAGAGCACGTGATAATGGTTTCAAACGAACTTAATTTGTGGATCGAAACTGTAGAACAGCTAGTATTTAAGAAAGTCTAGTTTCATCACCAATTCATCAATACAAGCTTTTACTGTCATAGTTTTTTTTTTCTAAATAAATATTGCGATCAAACAAGTAACTAATTAAAAGATGGAAGGCAAAACCGTGATTTTAGGTGTGCTCATAATGAGTCTGCTCATGCTGCAAATTTAAGTTGAAGCAAAGAGTTGCTGCCCTAGCACGAGTGCTAGAAATATCTATAATAGGTGCCGTGCATTGGGAGGATCCCGGGAAAGATGTGCATCACTTAGTGGATGCAAAGTTTACCAGGATACATGCGTACCCCCCTACACTCACGGCGTTCTCGAAAACTCAAGTAAATTGGGGCGTTCTTCTTTTTGTAGTACCCTTTCATATGTTATTTGTTATACAAGATCGATCATGATTTCATTTCTAATGCAAGTGACCTGTGTTTAAATTTTTGGCTCAAGGCGATGGTGTCAATGAATACTGCAAAGTTGGGTGTGTATCTTCCGTGTGCAGTGCCTTAACCACTCTTGAAAACTCTGGTAAAGCAAACTCTCCATGCACATTACTATCATTATTTTACTTCTATCGGAGTAATATACAGGCAATGGACTAAAAATCCATTATATTTTTTTTCTTGATGACTAGACGCAAGTATGAATGGTGCGGTTGCAAAATGTACCGAGGCATGTTCCACTCGCTGCGCCAAAGGCTCCATTGCGGCAGCTGAAGTTGCTTAAACAAGAACATCCACGAAGATTCCGCATCGAGTTTATTTTCCCTGTTTTCAATAATTGTCGTTTATGTGACAAAATAAAATAAAATGCTAGGCTATGTTGCTAGCTTCCAATATTTCCGGTTTGTGTATGTGTCCTAGATGGTTGTCGATCCTAGATTGTCTATGCCTTCTAGCTACTTACTATTATCCGAATAAAGAATTGTGTGTCATTGAAGTTTCTTATCGACTATTTTTAGATTATTTTCCATTTAAAGTGCTAGACTATGTTGCTAGCTTCCACAGTCTTTTTTTTTCATAAAAATGCGACTTAGCAATCGTGATAACTACATATGAATGAATCTCAGATTCTCTGATTACAACAAATTTCCAACCATATCCTATATTCTATGAACTATTCGGAAGCCACTGATTGGTCGTTACTAATACTCCCATGAACCGATGGAATAATGTTTCCTTGTTCGATTGAATAGGTATATATGTCATGTATCGTATTCATAGATTGCTTAAAGTGAAACAAGAAGAAGATGAAAGAAGGAAGAGACAAACGCTTTGGCCACAAAATTCACTAATTAATCGGCGAGAAACGCACACCTTCCGTGAACATATACAAACTCGATCTGACCTGTTTTGTTCTCCCATCTTACTCAACCCTTACTCTACCCAGTAAAACTTCAAACTTCAAAAACCAGAGAATGACGAATGATGTTTCTTTTTAACGACTATTTTATACTTTATTGTATAATTCACTAGCAAATTCTCTCCGTTCTTCTACTTCACTCTCTATGGCCGACCACCTCTCTCATCTATGTCTAGGAAAGATTTAACCTATAGAGTATCAATTATATAATGTTCTACTATTTTAATTTTTAATATTCATTTAAATTTTTATATTTAAATATATTACTAGATAAACTTTAATTTGTGTTGTTTGTTTATGTGTTTTTTTTCCTAAAAATGTAAATCACACTAGAAAATGAAAATTTAGGTGTTACAAATTGTATATATACTAATACATAACCCGTGTTTACGCAGAACAAAATCTATTAATATATTATAATATATTTATTTGTTTACTGGTTAGCAATGTATTGTGCAGAGACAATATTTATTTTTATTTTTTAATTTATAATTTAGTTTAAAAACTAGTTATTTTATTTTTTGTAAAAAGAAACGTTATTCCTGCAGGAGTATTTTATAATAACTAAAAATCACGATAAATATGATTAATTTATTTTATTTTGATGATTAATATATTAAGTAAATTGATTTATTATATGTGAAATTTTTTTTAGAATAAATATGGATTAAAAAATGTCAGTTTAAAAAGTTGGTTTAGTTTTTTATTGTTGTTATGATGTAAATTTTATTGTATTTTAAAAATGAATATTCGTTTAGGAATATCACAGATTAAGAACTGTTTTGCCAGCAGACGAAGCTTGCATATAAGTTTCCTTATCCAGCTTCCTACTGTGGGAGTGTTTAATTCCGAGAAGTTATCAGAGCCAATGAGATTCACTCTTACCCAGAAAACCTAGATAGAGCCACTAGAGGTAAAAATTAGCCAAATCAGTTTAAGGCTTAGAACCTTGTTCCACTTTGTGATGTCTTACTAGCTCTGTTGAAAGCAAGATCAAACGTAACCAAATCCATACCCGAAGAAGCACCTGTAAATTACTTTTCTAACTTCATTTATGAAATTTATCCCCAAAAGATCTAGATTTAATTTAATTTAACCCTAAACAGTTTCTTAGAGAAAAAGAAAAGACACTGAACTAATTAATCCATGTTTTGTTTAGGCTTTACAATGGATTC
Organism: Sisymbrium altissimum; assembly: GCA_900406495.1. NCBI lineage: Eukaryota > Viridiplantae > Streptophyta > Magnoliopsida > Brassicales > Brassicaceae > Sisymbrium > Sisymbrium altissimum. Next base: position 10,721 of record OVBI01003038.1, read on the forward strand.
AATTCACTAATTGAATTATCCTCCCTTTGTCCTCTTTTTCCTTTGATGATCCTTGTGATGGAGGAAGAATCGAATACCTCTCGCCATTAACCATTACGATGGCATTGAGTTTATGTTATTGTTTCTTTTTACTTAATGATTGTTGGGTTTCAATCCCACGTACGTAACCACTACAACAGACGTAACCACTATTTGGTGCCAAAACTCTCACAACCACAAGAGAATTGGTTAAAACGAAGAAACACAATTAAAACACGTTGTAACAAACTACTTGGATCCTTGTGTCATCTTTCGTTTCTTCCTCATCAATCTTCACAGATCGGTTGCTTGAAAGAGGTTGATCGAGTGGTGGTCGATGTAGTTTTTCGCAGCGAGGGAGCTTGAGATAAGGTGGTCCAGCCATAGACTATATTGGAAGAAGAGAGAGTAGGACATCAGTCTCCTTTTGAAAACGGTGCGTTTTGCTCTGAGGGTGAAAAATTGGCGATTAGGGTTTAGTGCTTTCGTCTCTACCAAGCCAGCTCGCCGGCGCCGTCATGGCTGCTCCGGCGGCAACTCTGGATACTAAGGAGACTACAACGGCAACAAATGATATCAAAACAGTGAGTTCGTGGGTTTCGGTGGTTCAGAGTAACCAAGTTCTTAAAAAATACGAGGTTGACATATCAAACTTGAATGGACAAAAGACGGTAGAGATACCAGATGAAGTCCTTACCAATGCTACGCCAATCTGGGAGGACTTCCTAGTTGGTAAATTCCTTGATACTGCTCCACACATCGCAAAAGTTCATGTTATTGTCAACAAGATTTGGAATCAGGGAGATAACCCACAAAAAATCGATGTCTTCGAAGTAAACTCAACAACTCTGAGGTTTAAGGTGGGAAACCCAGCAACCAGAGCTCGAATACTCCGAAGAGGCATGTGGAATATTGCAGAAGTCCCTATGGTTGTTACCAAGTGGTGTCCAATCACAGAGGGTGAGCAACCAGAGGAAAAATCAATCCCATTATGGGTTTATCTGAAGAATGTCCCGATGAACATGTTCACGTGGAAGGGGCTGAGTTTCATTACAAATTCAGTGGGAAGTCCAGTACGGTTACATCCAGAAACGGCTTCTTGCTCACGCTTTGATGTTGCAAAAATATTTGTTAATGCAGACCTATCAAAAGAGCTTCCAAAAAAGATACGCTTCTGTAAAAATGGTAAAGAATTCTGGGTCGATTTCGTATATCCATGGTTACCGCCACGGTGCACAACATGTGATAAATGGGGTCATCTAGACTCACGCTGTGTTATAAACTTAAAGGATAACACAGGTGGAACTCCGACGAGGAAGAAAGACAAAGAGGTAGGTCATGACAAAGCGGGCAATAATACAAATACGAGTAAGAAGAGAGACTCTGAAACTCCAATATTGGAAACTGAGGATGGAAATCAGTCAGATATAGCAGAGGTAGATGCCAAACAAGCGGAACAGGATATAAAAGAAGCCGATGAGGACCAGAATTCAGAGAAAGAAAAGAAGTGGGAAAACGTTTCACCTTCCAAAGCTAGTAGAAGCCCGAGTAAGGAAACAGTTTCAGCCGGGTTTGCAGTGGTGTCAGCATCAAAGTTTGCAGTTCTTAGCATTGTAGAAGAGGAAGGTGAAATTGTGGAAGAAGAACGTTCTGTAGAGGAGGAGGAAGATGAACAATTGACAGAGGAGGTGGATACTCTGAAATCACAATCGGAGAACACCCAAATAGAACACGGCACAAATGCAGAAGGAAGACGAACTCTCCCCCGTAATGCAAAAAAGAAGAAGGAAAAGGAAACTGCAGAGACTTCAGCTCAAGTAACTCATTCAGTCGCTTTGAGTAAAAAGTCTTCCCAGAAAAATCCCTGAATGTCGTGTTTTTCATGGAATGTGCGCGGATTTAACAAACCTATTAAACATTCCATAGTCCAGAAATGGATACAAAATAAAGATATGCTATTTGGTTGTCTATTAGAGACGAGAGTCAAGGAAAAGAAAGCAGCTCGTATAGCTACATCTGGTTTTAAGGATTGGTCATTTATGACAAACTATGAATTTAGTCAGCGGGGTCGCATTTGGGTTCTCTGGAGATCAAAAGTCCGTTTAACTCCAGTCTACAAAAGCAGCCAGTTGATAACCTGTTCTGTACTGTTGGAAGGAGCAACAGAAGAATTTTTCAGTTCCTTTATCTATGCAGATAACTCTTTTGAAGATAGGCGAAGTTTGTGGGAAGATTTGAAGAGCCACCAGGATTCCCACATGTTCCGAAACAAACCATGGATGCTTATGGGAGATTTCAACGAGATCTTGGATGGTGAGGAGCATTCAAGATTCACGCAGTCACCAACACTTCCTATGGGTATGCGAGATTTTCAAGATGTTGTGCGACACTGCTCTTTATTGGATATGGGGTTTCACGGACCTTTATTCACATGGTGCAATAAAAGGGAAGAAGGACTAATCTGCAAGAAGTTGGATCGTGTTCTGATCAATGACACATGGCTCAATCACTACTCTCATGCGTACTGCGTTTTTGAACCGGGTGGTTGCTCAGACCATCTTCGAAGTAGAGTGCAACTACTGGTCGAGAAGCCTCAAATCAAACGGCCTTTTAAGTTTGTCAACTCCCTCGGAACTATGCCAGAGTTTTTGCCGACAATTAAAACATATTGGGAGGATACAGTAGAATTATTCCATTCTACCTCTGCTATGTTTCGTTTTGCTAAAAAGCTGAAAGGGCTTAAACCGTTGCTAAGGAGCTTAAGTCGGGAAAAACTGGGAAACTTACCAAAACGTGCAAAGGACGCATTCACAACACTCTGTGAAAAGCAAGGTGCAACCCTTCTGAACCCAACTGAGGAAAATATCAAAGCTGAAGTCATAGCATATGAGAGATGGAAACATGTTGCAGAGCTAGAGGAGGATTTCTATAAACAAAAATCAAAAATGCACTGGTTACAAGTTGGGGATCAGAACAACAAAGTTTTTCATAATGCAGTTAAGATCAGAGAATCGCAGAACACGATTCGAGAGATCCAGTGTGCAGATGGTTCTATAGTATCGAGTCAGGAGGAAATCAAACAAGAAGCCGAGCAGTTCTTCTCTGGATTTCTGGGACATAAACCAGAAGATTATGCAGGAATTTCAGAGGACGCACTGAAGAAGTTGTTGGACTTCAAATGCAGCGAGGGCGATCAAACAAAACTGGTCAAGGAAGTTACAGCAGAAGAAATACAGAAAGTCTTATTCTCAATGCCAGCCAATAAGGCTCCAGGGCCAGATGGTTTTAGTTGTGAGTTCTTCAAAGCAGCTTGGCCCGTTCTTGCACATGATTTCACAATAGCAATCCAGTCATTTTTCATTAAAGGATTTTTGCCTAAGGGAGTCAACACTACAATCCTTGCGCTAATACCAAAGAAGTCTGATGCAAAGGTTATGAAAGACTATCGACCAATTTCTTGCTGCAACGTCCTATACAAAGTGATCTCGAAGATACTTGCAAATCGTTTAAAAGGTCTACTCCCGGATATTATCTGCCCTAACCAATCCGCGTTTGTAAAAGATAGACTCCTGCTTGAGAATGTCCTCTTAGCAACAGAGTTGGTAAAGGATTATCACAAAGATAATATATCACCGCGATGCGCTATGAAAGTCGATATCTCAAAGGCGTTCGATTCGGTTCAATGGCCCTTCTTACTTAATACGCTGAAAGCCATGAATTTTCCAGAGACATACGTCCACTGGATCAGATTATGTGTAACAATGGCTTCTTTCTCAGTACAGGTTAACGGTGAATTGGCCGGATTCTTTGGAAGTGAACGAGGATTGAGGCAAGGGTGTGCCCTATCACCATACTTGTTCGTCATATGCATGAATGTACTCTCTCATTTGATCAACAAGGCTGCAGTAGAAGGTCGGTTTGGATATCATCCTCGCTGCCACAACATACTCTTAACACATTTGTGTTTCGCCGATGATCTAATGATCTTTGCAGAAGGAACAAAGCGATCAGTAGAAGGGGTAATCTCCATCTTTGATGAGTTTGCAAGTTACTCAGGACTAAAAATTAGCTTGGAGAAATCTACCCTGTACATGGCAGGAATAAACGAACCCACACGAGAAGCTATTCAAACCACTTTCCCTTTTGCATCTGGGGAACTACCTGTACGCTACCTCGGCCTTCCATTGCTGACCAAAGCAATGACTGCAACTGATTATCTTCCTCTAGTAGAGAAGATT
>OVBI01003039.1:0-14965 GCA_900406495.1 Sisymbrium altissimum
CCGCTTCTCAGGCTCTCTTGGTCATTAAATTATCACAATCCAGAATATCAAACACTAAAAATCAACTGCAAATTGGAGAATAAAAGAAGCGCAGCCATGACCCACGACGTCGTCTCCCACCTTGAGCTTCGCTCATGGTCAAAAAAAAAATCAATCAAAGATAAGTGCTATACTCTGAATTCAATATTTTCATACAAACAGCAAAGTGTTTAACTATGCAATGCTTTATTGATTATTATATTCGTACAAAGTTTCTGAATCACTTTCTGCTTAGTGTCAAAGTGACTTCATTAATTTAATAATTCAATCTAAGAAGAATCTTGCTCATCGTTCATCTCGAATATATTTCTTACATAAATACAGTGTTTTTCTCAGGAAAAAACTTGAAGCTCAAGCAACGTCTGCTGCAGTCTCTTACAAGAACTCCCATGACAATCATATCCAAGATCACCTCAGATCAAAGATTCACCGTGTGCGTCCCATATCAATCCAGTAAAAAAAAAGACTGAACCAAAGCAATTCAGCAAAAAACAGGAGGGGGGACCACTCATCTCTTCCGACGATCACGTCGTCACCACCGAGCTCAAGCTCTGCAAAAAAAAAAAAGAAATCATCAACAATAAGCTCTCATCAACTTTGAGCGTACATCACTTCCAAAACAAACTTTCACAAGTTATGAACCCAATCTCTGCTTTGGAAACCAGAACTGCCGAAGACAAGCAGATTCTTTCTCAACCATGAGCTCCAAAAATCATGCTTTCGCCTAAGCAACGACTTCAGTACCATCTCGTTCACAAAGATCGCTCCCCGAGAAAACCAAACAAGAAATTGTTACTTCGTAACAACAACGCTGAGAACAAACTCCACTAGATCGCAAGCTACAAGACGAGTTTTCAAGCCCCATCAATCCAGTAAAAAAAGAGGGGATGGTTCACGTCAACCGTAACCACAATAGTCCCATACAAAAAACTCTCAGAACAGAGTCATCATATCAAAATTCATCCCGTCCACAGAAACCAGTCATCCTCTTGCGTCGATCACATCGTCTCCATCCGGCACCGAGCTTGACTGTAGTTTCTAAGCTTTGATTAACACAAGAACTTGATCAACAAAGAATTGCTCTCTTTATTACTTTAGGAAACTTGCTCAAAACCTAAAGCTTCAATCCGATAAGTTCGTACCACAAGCTTGGTAGTTCCTTATATATAAGTTTAGATAACTCCTAAACCTATTTAGATAACTCCTAACTCTAATTATTATTTATGTCTAGATAACTCCAAAAACATAAATCTAATCTCAATGTTTTATTCAAGCTTATCAACATTCTCCCCCTTAAGCTTGAATGCTGTCTCCTCCAAATCCCGAACACCAATGAGCTGTCTCATTTCTTTGAACTTGATTCTTCCCAAAGGCTTGGTAAGAATGTCCGCTCTCTGCTCTTCTCCGGGGACGTGCTCCACCTTTATTTGACCTCTCTCGACGCACTCTCGTATGAAGTGATACCTCGTGTGTATGTGCTTACTTCGACCATGGAACACCGGGTTTCTTGTAAGAGCGATAGCAGACCTGTTGTCAATTCGAACGAGGACATTCTTGCATGAGGTTCCAGTGATTTCTTCCAGCAGATCATGAAGCCAAATGGCTTGTTTAGCTGCCTCAGTCCCTGCCATAAACTCTGCCTCACAAGATGACAACGCGACTGTGTCCTGTTTTTGTGAACACCAGGTAATCGGCCCTTCTCCAAGATAAAATATATGCCCAGTTGTGCTTCTACCGTCATCGGGGTCGACATTATGGCTACTGTCGCTATAACCAATCAACCTTGGGATCCTTTCAGTGGATCTCTCAAACATAAGCCCAAGATGTGTTGTTCCCTTCAAGTATCTGAGGCAATGTTTCAGAGCAACCCCGTGAGATTCTCTAGGATCCTGCATGTATCGGCTCAAGACTCCAACACAGTAACTTAAATCCGGTCTTGTATGTAACAGATACCGAAGGCAACCAATGTTCTTCCGAAAGACAGTAGCATCAATTGATTTCTCATCTAAGCATTTTGAAAGTTTCAAACCTGATTCCATCGGCATTTGTACAGGGTTGCAGTCCTTCATGCCTGTTTCTTCTAATATCTTTAATGCATACCGATTTTGTTTCAGCTCGATGCCTTCCCTCGATTGAAGTACTTCGATTCCTAGGTAGTAGGTGAGTACTCCCAACTCACTCATCTCGAATTTTGAGCTCATCTCCTTCTTAAAAATATCAATCACCTTCTTATCTGTTCCCGTGACAAACAAATCATCGACATAGACTGCTACAACCAATTGATTTTCTTTCACCATCTTTCTGTACACCGAGGCTTCCTTAGAACACTTCTTGAACTCAAGCTCTACCAGAATTTGATTTAGCTTAGTGTTCCATGCCCTCGGAGCTTGCCTTAAGCCATACAAAGCTTTGTTGAGCTTGAAGACTTTGTTCTCTTTTCCCTTCTCTTCGAAGCCCTCTGGTTGTGTAACATACACAGTTTCTTCTAATTCTCCGTGGAGGAAGGCTGTTTTGACGTCGAGATGGTGCACCTCCCATCCTCTTGAAGCTGCCAAGTTAATGAGAAGCCTTATAGTCTCAAGACGAGCCACAGGTGCAAAGACTTCCTCAAAGTCAATCCCATGTTGCTGCACATATCCCTTGGCGACGAGACGAGCCTTGTGCTTGTTGATGCTCCCATCCGAGTTTCTTTTCAGCTTAAAAACCCATTTAACTCCAATAGGCTTAACTCCGGTGGGTGGATCAACAAGGTCCCACGTTCCATTCTTCTCAATGGAGTGAATCTCGTCCTCACATGCTTCTGTCCATTCCTTGGACTCACTCGCCTCCGCAAAATTTCGAGGCTCATCACTTAAGCTCATCAATAATGCTTCTACTTCCTCCTCTGCAATCAAATTGCATTCATAATCCTCCAGATACTTCGGTCTCGAAGTTTGTCTCTGACTCCTCCTAAGTATTGGTGTAATGGCATCATTACTTTCGGTATCATCATCATTACCACTCTCCTCATCACCAAGTTCAGCTACTACTTCGGTCTCTTCATCACTTTCACTAATACCCGAGTTACTCTCTCTTGTTTCTTGTATTCCGTGGTTACCAAACTCACTAGTAGCAACTCTGAAATCTCCAGTGTTGTCCTCCTCAGTATTATTCAGAGCCCAACTCCATCCTCTAGTCTCATCAAACACAACATCTCTGCTAACCACTATCCGCCGTGTTTGAGGGTCAAGCAGTCGGTACGCCTTAGAGCCTGGTTCTGTTCCAAGATGAACCAGCATACGGGACCTATCATCAAGTTTTTTTAGCTGTGGCTTATCCACTTTGGCATATCCTATGCAGCCAAAAATCCGGAGATGCTCTATGTTTGGAGTTCTGCCTCGAAACATCTCGTATGGAGTCTTGTTTTTAAGTGATATTGTGGATATTCGGTTCAAAAGATAAGTAGAGTGTCGAATTGCTTCTCCCCACAGATAGTTTGGTACATGCATATGCTTTATTATGCTTCTGGCCATCTCCAATAGCGTCCTGTTGCGTCTTTCGACTACACCGTTTTGCTGAGGGGTGTAAGGGGCAGTAAGATGTCTTGTGATTCCTGATTCACTGCAGAATGAGTTGAACTTGTGTGAGGTGAATTCACCTCCTCTATCAGATCTAAAGGTTTGTATCTTTGCCCCGGACTCTTGTTCCACCAATCTTTTAAAGTTTTTGAACTTTAAGAAAGCTTCTCCCTTTTCTTTTAGCAATACGGTCCACATGTAGCGAGAGAAGTCATCAATGAAAACGAACACATACTTGTTTCCAGCTGCTGTACTTGGTGTTATCGGTCCACAAAGATCTCCGTGGATTAACTCTAGCACTCTGCTTGCTCGATACTGTGTTGCTTGAGGGAAGACTTGACGAGTTTGTTTGCCGAGTAAACATGAGCTACAAAGCTCCCTCTCTATAGTGATCTTCGGACACCCTTTCACAATGTCTTTCTCTATCATAGATGGCAAAGTAGCATGATTTACATGTCCAAAACATGCGTGCCACTTGTTAGTTTCACTCACATTAGAGAAGTAGACACGAGCGTTTTCTTTGATTCCCATTCGTACTTTGTAGAGACGATTCTTTGATCTCTCTGTTTTCACAAGTAGCTTCCCACTGCGATCACGTATTGTTAACACTTCCCCTCTTAGACGAATATCGCATCCAGATTGAGTTGCTTGACCAAGACTTATGATGTTTGTTTTCAGATCAGGGATGTAGTAAACATCAGTCATGATTCTCGGTTCACCGTTGACATCAATAAGAGAGATTGACCCTTTTCCTTTGATGTCGATCATTGTGTTGTCTCCAAACCGAACCTTCCCAGTGATAGTACTGTCAAGATTATCAAAATACCTTCGATCTCCGGTCATATGGTTGCTCGCCCCATTGTCTAAGTACCAAACGTTATCGTCTCCGGAGTCGGTTTCAATTTGCTTGGGATACATTTTTGCTCATTCAAGAGAACCACTTCATGCATCAGTAGTGTGTCCGCATCTTGAGTTCCAGCATCATCTGTTCTCGTCTCTTGTGCTTCTTGAAGTTTTAACAGACGATCTGGGCACTGAGATGCGAAGTGTCCTGTTCTATCACACCTGAAACACGTTATCTGCGACATATCTCGTCCTCCATATCTCCCTCGGCCTCTTCCTCAGTAAGGACTTCTTCCACCTCATCCTCTTCCTCGGTAATTACTGTTAGCATCTTGAGACCATTGATTGTTCTGTCCCTCCATGTTAGCATTCATTAACTTGCTTTGTTCCTCTTGATCTACCTCTTCCTCCTCGAAGATGCGTTCTTCGTAGGCTTTGAGGCGTCCAACAATGTCCTCGAAGCTGATTGTGTTGAGATCGAGGACCTGTTCAAGTGATGCAACAATGTGAATGTATTTTTTTCGTGGAAGACACTTAAGAAACTTCTTAACTATCTTCGATTCATCAATGACTTCTCCAAGTGCAGTAGCCTTTGAGGTGATCTCCGAAAGTTTCCCAACAAATTCATCGATGTTCTCTGTCTCTTTCATCTTCAAGCGGTCAAACTCGGCCATCAATGTTTGCAGTCTCGCCTCTTTCACCCTTGTTGCTCCAACATGTCGTGTTTTAATGGCCTCCCATATTTTCTTAGCTGTATCAAGTTCCCCGACTTGTAGAACAAGGGACTCGGGAATCGATTGACACAACAAAGTCATGGCTAGGTCATTTTTTTTCTGCATCCAGGGTTTCTTGAGGACCATCAACAGCTTCCCATGCTTTATGCACTTTTAGTGCCATCTTAATTTTCATGGCCCACACGGTGTAATTTGTTGAATTTAGCATTGGACAAACAATGGCCGAAGTTCCTCCTCCTTCCTTTGATTTTGACGTGCTTGTCACGGCGAGTTCTCCAGTCCTTTTATCTCCCATTCTTCTGATCTTCAAAGCTCTGATACCAAGTGTAGTTTCTAACCTTTGATTAACACAAGAACTTGATCAACAAAGAATTACTCTCTTTATTACTTTAGGAAACTTGCTCAAAACCTAAAGCTTCAATCCGATAAGTTCGTACCACAAGCTTGGTAGTTCCTTATATATAAGTTTAGATAACTCCTAAACCTATTTAGATAACTNCAGGTTGTCTCCACCCAGCATCGAGCTTGACAACACGGCAAAAGAACGAGCTCTATTCCAGTTCAAGCTCGTCCAAACACGCCACAGGATTTTCCAACCTAACGACGACCTCAATGTCATCCCGTCAATAACAAATATTCATCTTTTCACGTCGTCACCGCCGATGCCAACTCCAAGAAATCCTCCAACTCTGCAGCTCGGAAATTGATCGAGATCATCAACTTCGTCATCATACAAGAACTTTCAGAGCTCTCGTCTTCTACAAAAACCTGTTTTCAAGACAAGCTTCACAAGAAAATAGGGGCTCGCCCTATTACAAGCTCACTTAACCAAGCTCGGCACGACAATGTCACAGCTCCCAGGACAAGGCTGCAACGGCTTCTCGACATATCACCATGCTAAAACTAAAAAAAAAAAAAAAGAGTTCAGAAACGAACAACAAGCTACAAGACGAAACGGCTCATGGACTCCGCCAGAGCTCGACCTCGTCGTTTACTTAAATCACGGACCACATGCTTTAATAAGGTTCTCTGCGACGTTCACCCAATGGATCACGAACAAGAGCCCACAAGCTCATCCGCTCTCAATGTTTGAGGTCGATCCAACACGGACGAGCTCACGTCTGCAACCAGAAACAAATTTTCAAGCAACAGCAACAAGTTGCAACTCGTGTACACCGCACTTACACAGTTGCACCGTCGGCTCGTCACCGGCCCTACGAGCTTTGCTTCTTCCTCACGTCAAGCTCTTCACCCATCACGTGTCATTCCCTCTGGTCCACCACGACGTCATTCAAGATCATTTTCTGAAATCAAACCCCGACATCATCATCTTTGGTCACCGATTACTGAGACGACGTACAAGACTAGACCCACCACAACCAACATCATAACGTCTCAAAGCAAGCTCTCCTATGATTCTCCGACCTCACAAGCACTCAAACCGACCACGTCACAGCTTTCAGGTTCAAACAATCATGACGACGCTGCAAAGAAAGTCTCACCCTCGCCGATCTCAAATTCTAAAATCTCTGTGAAAACAAGATCCTCTCCGCTCATAGTTCGTCAGCTTTCCAGCTCGTGATACCAAGCCCGTCAGCTCTTCCAAATCCCTACCACCTCAAGTTCAGAAGATAAATCAGCTTGTCATAAGTTTTGCCTGAGCTCGACCTCGTTGTCTCGAAGTACAATCGCCACAATCATCGTCATCATCTTAGGACAACAGTAACGGAGGAAACTTCTCTCTTCTATCTTCAAACTGCCGACGCAAGAGAAAAAAGAGCTCTCATACAAACGATAAAAAAGAGCCCTCATACCGCCAAAAGCTCAAACTTCTGTTGCAGCCTCCCCAGCTCAAAGTCTTGCTCCAGCCTTCACGGTTCAAACACTTTTTCAAGCACTACTATGATTGAACAAAACACTATGTTCAAGCTCGTCATGCCGACGTCACCTTCAGTTCGTCAACGACGATGTCACTTTCAGCTCGACATCGTCACTGCTCTCAGAATCTCACATCTCCGACTTCTCTCAAGTTGTCAGACCATCAGTATGTCACCACTGACCATCCCATGGATATAATTCAGAGCTTCCAGTGGCTACAAAAAAAAAAAAAAAAAAAAAAAAAANGTACGAGCTCTATAACCTCCACCCAAAAAATTCTCCCCGAGCAACCTAAGAACGAGCTCGAAGCTCTATCCCATCACAGGAATGACCTCGTCATCAACTCACTAAATCAACATCAGCCTGGCATCGTGATCCCACACAATATTGTCACATATAACGCGTCTAGCTCGATCGTCAACATCGCACTTCGTCAGCTTTTCGGGTCGTCACCTCGTCAGCTTTTCGGCTTGTCACCTTGTCAGCTTTTCAGGTCGTCACCTCGCCAGCTTTTTGGCTCGTCACCTCGTCAGCTTTTCGGCTCGTCACCTCGTCAGCTTTTCGGCTCGTCACCCCGTCAGCTTTTCAGGTCGTCACCTCGTCAGCTTTTCAGGTCGTCACCTCGTCAGCTTTTCGGCTCGTCAGCTTTCGCCTTCTCCATCTCTTCCTTTTCAAAGCTATGACTTCGCTGACTTACACTTCCTCGCATCGGAAGCTGCTAATCGCGCGCAAGCTTGTCAACTCCTTCTCTCAACTTACTGACCTCATCGCCGCAATAACCACTTTGCCTCTTACATCGAGATGTCAAACATGTCAAACATGTCATTTGGGCTATCCCATTATACGACTTTTTCAAGTCTAATTATGTCAGCTCGAACAAATCTCTAAGATTTTTCACTGATTCCGAGCTCCGCGCTCTTACATCCACATCTTGGCCAGATGATCGATTCCGCAACGCCGGATTTTACCGAGAACTTACTCGCCGGGGTAGAAATACTCCATACTATTAAAATGCTGAGAACTTACTCGCATACGTCACCTTGGACGACCCGGATTATTATCTGCAATTAAAGCCGGAACTTACCGCACTCCTCCCGAATGTTATGTGGGCTAAATAAGCCGGAATTTACCGCACACCTGCATTTAACATTCGGGGATACCAAGTCAAGTCACGCGAACATAACGACGCCGATTATATTCGCAGTTTCACGTCGATTTGCTATCCTAAGCTGAGCCCAAATAAGCCTTTTTACTGTGTAAAAGCATATGTCAGCCTCGCACTCCCATAAACTCCCTTGGAGTAAAACAACTCATCAACAATCACCAAGACAGTTCCTTTTGATTAAGCATCTTTTTCGAAACTGCAACTGTCGAGGCCATTTTGATAAACATACGGGCTAGACTACTTCGTCTTTTGCTCTGACATAACCGGCATCGTCAGCCCAGCAGCTGACGTCCCAATATCCTTAGCCGCGGTTACCAGCACAACCTTCGCCGGCTCGTCAAGTTCGCCCTCGGCAGACTCAATCCCTTCAGCTTGCCTCCCCAAGAGGGAGCAAACATAAGCCTTGCATCCAATGGCAAAATGTAACAAATTCAAAAGCATGATTAAAGCTTGTCTTTTTCAGGTTACGGTTACATGAGTTCGACAGCTCATCTAGATTGGGTTCGTCAATTCGTCTAGCATGAGCTCTTCAGCCTGCCTAGCCCGAATTTCGTCGGCTCGTCTAGCATCGGGTTCGTCAGCTCATCAACTGTAATGTGAAGAACGTCCTGTTTTATTTAAGCTTTGTGACAAGTTCCATTTTCAATATCAAGTTGATAAGACGGAAGGGGAAACGTTTCATATTCCATGAATCTAACTTTCCTGCAAAACATGCCGATCTTAATCCACGCCGAGCTACATTCTTTTCTTCCCTCGCCGAACTCAAACGTTGGGTTTCACTCGACGAGCTGGGGGGGGGGGGNAGGTTTAGCACCACCCGTAAAGCCCTTCTTAGATTCACATCGGCCCATTTAGCTCATTGAATATCTTTGAATTAATTCTGCGTCGGCCCAATTGCGTATTTGGCGTCGGCCCAATTGCGTATTTGGCGTCGGCCCAATCGTGTATTTGGCGTCGGCCCAATTGCGTATTTGGCGTCTTAACCCTAATCCACCTTGGCACCTAGACAATCAAGGATTCTGCCAAGGCGGTTTAAGGGAAAAAGAATAATCTCGAATCTCTCTGGGATAAGGAAGTTTATCCCGAAAAATCCTCAAAGTTTCCTTATCCAAAAAGGAATAAGCCAACCTAAAGACTTTATAAAAGAAGACAAGGTGGATTCATTGAGGGGGCATCTGGCATGTTACAAGGGGAACCCCATCTTCTACATCCAACACATATTCATCTTCATCTTCCACATCTTTCGCGTCGGCATCTTTCCGAGACATAGTCCCTACAGCCACCCCGGCTTTTCTCCCAAAAACCCCAATTCTCTTGTAATGGAACTACATTTGGCTTGATCCCTTCAACAGGGTACGTAGGCAACCTTCTTCAAGGTTCAACTAAAACCAATAAAAACCCTATTTCATCTTCTAATCTTTAAAGCCCCATCTTTATGGAAAGATATTCTCTTAAACCCACAAACCTTAACTTTATTAATACTAATGGTGAAGTTCTGGTTCAACAGTTTGGTGCAGATGCGGAAAGCAGTTTAGTCTCGCGGCCAAAAGGCATGAAGATCGTTATAGGCGTCGCACGTGGTCTCAAGTACCTTCACGCTGAAACTCGATCTTCCATTTACAGTCTCTGAGAGTGAAGTTTTTACTCCCAAAGTAACATTTAATCATAAATTGCATATATCTTCATTTCTTGTATATTTCAAGTTCGAAACTGACTTTACGTTATAGATCTATCATAATAATGCATAAGTCATGAAGTGTGTTTGTGAAATCGGCGAAATCGCGAATGAACAAAAAAACGGTGGTGAATTAGGTTAAAAAATATCGCAGAGACAAAGGTTGAAGATTAAGGTAAGAAGATAATTTCACACTCATTAAATCTAACCTTAAAATATTTGACAAAAGGCACTCACCTCTACTCGAACCAAAAACACGCTGAATAGAAATAACACCAAGTACCACTAAACAAAAAAATATTTACTTGTTTTTTTGTCAACATGATGAAGAAAAACTTAAGGGAAATGCAAAGACCAAACTGGAAGAACTGAATCAATATAAGTTATCGCTATGGGGTGAAGTCTTGCACCTCGTGCCAAGCTATCCGCCCTCTGATTTTGTGCGCGGGGGATGAGTTCCAGTCTGAACGTCTCATAGCATTGTTTCCATTCTTCAAACGCTTCTAGATATTGTGAGAAAGCAGGCCAATCCTTCGGGTTTGAAATCATCTTCACCACTTCGGAACTATCTGTTGTAAAAGTGACATGACGGTGGAAATTCACTACACATTCCATTGCCCAAAGTAAAGCCTCCAATTCTGTATGTAATGGGGAGAGACTAGAATCTAGATTGCGTGTACCAAATAAAGTTTCTGTTATGCCCTCTTTACTACATACCCACCGATTTCCTGAGAAAGAATCAGGGTCCTTCCATGCCCCATCCACATAACACCACCACCCTTCTTTGTTTTTGGATACCTTCGAAGGGATTACACCTTGTAAAGAAGTTCCTTCTACCATTTGAGCCTCATGCCATGATCGACCCTCTTATTCTGCCATTCGTAACACATCCTGTGGTGTCCAAAGTTTATTATTGTATATTTTATCATTTCGACTTTTCCAAATGATATGATCATGGATAGCACGGCAGCTAAGGAGCCAGTGGATGAACCAGAGATAGTAGGAAGGATCACTCTTTCCAGAGCTAAGGAGTTGGCTAAGGACACGGCAGCTAATGAACTGGAGCTAGTAGAGAGGATCACCCGTTCTAGGACTAAGGAGCTAGCTAAGGAGGCTCATTCACTCATGGCAGAAGGATCACTCAACCTACCAGCTCTTCAAGTCTTCAACATCTTCACCCACCAGGTGACTCCACCCGGTCTTGATAACTAAGTAACTTAGGTGAAAAGTCTGTACTCTTTTTCCCATGATGAGTTTTGTCCATTGGGTTTTCTCAACATGGTTTTTAATGAGGCAGATGGACCACTACGTCGAGTTACTTAGGAATCATTACCAATGGGTAATAAAGTACAAGTCACCATGTTGGCTTAGTACTTAGTTATTTTAAGAGGTGCACCAGATAGGAACCTGTAGGTTGGGACGCCTCGTTGTTTTTGTTATCTTTAGAACGCTTTGTTGTTTTATCTTTTAGAACACCATGCTGTTTGCTGATTGTATTAAAACAGCATGTTGTTTAGTTTTAAGGCTTTATTTAAGTGTTACTCACGCCTCCTTTGTTTGGCAGTGAAGAATTTGATAAGAAACCCCACGAGTTGTACTCTCTTTTTCTCTCACCTTTGATTCCTTGAATGCATTCTTGAAATCTGAGTTTCTATACACCTAGTGATTCGGAAACTCTTCTACTTGTTCTATTCATCTATCCACCATCAAAATCACTCCATAAAACCATTGATACTAAACTATCCTCCACCAATTCCAGCCCTAGTCCTCGGTGATCCATCAACGTGCCTCCTCCATCAATCACGCCATCTTTAGCCTCCTTCAGAGTGGTCAAGGGAGTTCGTGTCAGGTGGTATCAGAGCCAACTCTGAACCAAAGGCTGAGGAAACCCTAAAACCCCCTTTTCCTTTTTTGTTGTTTTTCATTGAAATTCCTAGCAGCCCTAGGATTTGTGTTATTTCCTTTTTTGTTTCTTTTATGCACCAAATTCGTTTTCAAAACCCTAGATATCAAGAAATTTTATCTCTAGGACTTTTTACTGTGAGTTGTTTTGATTATATCAGGTACCATGGAGCTTTCAGCAGAAACTATGGAAGCTCTAAATTAAGCCATGGCTCAACAAGTCAAAGAGGCTAATCAGTCAGTAGCTACTCAACTTATGCAGCAGATAGAGCAGCTCAACAACAAATTTGATGCTCGGTTCAAGGATTTACTAAAGGAGCACAGCACGGCAGAGGAAGAATCATCAGAGCAACCAAGCCCTAGTGAAGCTCGTCGCATTGCCAAGGGAAAAGCTCATGTGGGAACTTCCTCCCAACAACCTCAAGCTAGAACCGCCAAAGCACCTAGTGGAGGTAGAGAGAACCACTCCACTCGATTCAGACACACTGAGAGCACCAAAAGAGAAAGGCGCAGAGCTGACAGAACACCTCCACGCGCAAGCTTCCGAGCTGAACACCTTGATGGACGCCATGTTTTTGTGGAGACAGAACCTGAGTTGTCTGAAGAAGAGGAAAGATCAGATAACAGCCTTGATGCCATAAGGGGAAACCTAAACAGAAACAGAGACCGAGACCATGAACCCTTGAGGCAACAGTTGCACCACATCAAGGTTCAGTACCCCTCCTTCCACGGCACCAATGATCCAGAAGTTTACCTAGATTGGGAAAGGAAGATGGAATCAAATTTCTTGGTTCAAGGGACATATGAGGTTAATAAGGTAAAGATAGCTGTCTCTGAGTTTAATGGGTATGCAATTTTATGGTGGGAGCAGTTGGGAGTTACTAGAGGACGGCATAGAGAGCTTCCTATCACCACTTGGGAGCAACTGACCACGCAGATCAGAAAGAAGTTTGTTCCTGCACACTATTAGAGAGAGATTCTCAACAAGCTTAGATGTCTCATGCAAGGAGCTAAGTCAGTCCGAGACTACTACCAATAGCTGGAAACCCTACTGATCCGAGCTGACCTGAGAGAAGGCGAGGATATGGTGATGTCTAGGTTCCTTGGGGGACAGAACCGAGAGATTCATGACAAGGTTGAACTACAGAACTATGAAGATGTGCAAGATATGGTGCATAAGGCAGAGCTGATTGAAGCACAGATCAAGAGAAGGGACGGTAGGACAACCTTCACTTCTAGCACTTCAAAACCGAGAAAGATCAGCAAACCAACCTACACCAAGGACAACAAGCCGTCTTCAACAACAGTCAAAGAAGAGATCAAAACTGAGTTCAAGCCAAGGAGTGGAGCTTCTAATAGCAACGTCAGATGCTTCAAGTGTCAAGGGATGGGGAATTACTTCAGAGATTGCCCTAACAAGAAGATGTTTCTGCTTCAAGAAGGAGGAGAGATTGTACCCCAAGACAGTTCAGAAAGTGAAACCGAGGGTGGCACAGAAGAAGAAGAAGAAGAACCGGCAGCAGTTGGAGAGATGTTGGTAGCACGCAGGACTCTGAGTATTCAGGTTCACCCAGATGATAGAGGTCAGCGTGAGAATCTCTTCCACACCAGATGTGTAGTCAAGGATAAGGTTTTTACATTGATTGTAGATGGAGGTAGCTGCACAAATGCCGCCAGTGAGGAGATGGTAAAGAAGCTTAATCTCAAAACTACTTCACACCCCAGACCATATCAGCTGCAGTGGTTGGACAACAAAGGAGCCTTAACAATTTCTCAACAAGTTCTTGTCAAGCTAGCTATTGGAAAGTATTAGGATGAGCTACTTTGTGATGTGGTCCCTATGAAGTCTAGTCACGTGTTATTGGGCAGACCATGGCACTATGACCGGAGAGTTCTTCATGATGGCAACACCAACAAGCAGACATTTGAGTTTAAAGGACGCATGGTCACTCTTCTGCCACTTTCACCCGGTGAAATCTACAAGGATCAGCTTCACATGAACCACAAGGATAAGGAAAGGGTCTCCAACAGCTTATACATTAACCAAAGTGAATTTAACAAGCTCTTTGATCCAGAGATGACAACCTTCATGTTTGTATACAAGGAGACACTTACCAGCGCCAAACCTTTAGAGGAGCTTCCACATGAGATGATAGAGATTGTCGAGGAGTATAAGGATGTCTTCCCAGAAGAGATACCTCCAGGCCTACCTCCCATTCGTGGAATTGAGCATCAAATTGATCTCGTACCAGGATCAGTGTTACCAAACAGACCGGCCTATAGAACCAACCCCGTGGAGACCAAGGAACTTCAAAAGCAAGTAGAAGAGCTGATGAGTAAGGGTCATATCAGAGAGAGTCTCAGTCCATGCGCAGTACCAGTTCTATTAGTTCCTAAGAAAGATGGAACATGGAGGATGTGTGTAGATTGCAGAGCCATTAACAACATCACCGTGAAGTACAGGCACCCTATTCCAAGGCTTGATGATATGCTAGATGAGTTATGTGGATCAACAATCTTCTTCAAAATTGATTTGAAGAGTGGTTACCACCAGATCAGAATGAAGGAAGGGGATGAGTGGAAGACTGCTTTCAAGATCAAGCAAAGATTGTATGAGTGGTTAGTCATGCCGTTTGGTCTCACCAATGCTCCCAGCACCTTCATGCGCCTAATGAATCATGCCTTACGACCATTCATTGGAGACTTTGTTGTAGTCTACTTCGACGACATCCTCATCTACAGCAAAGGTTTGGGAGAGCATCTAGGGCACCTCTGCCGAGTTCTGGATGTTCTCCGTTCTCAATCTCTTTTTACTAACTTCTCTAAGTGTTCATTTTGTACTACTGAAGTTGTCTTTCTAGGCTTTGTTGTTAGTGCAGAAGGAGTCAAGGTTGATGAAAAGAAGATCAAGGCAATCAAAGAATGGCCCACACCTAAAAGTATTGGATAAGTTCGGAGCTTTCATGGCTTAGCAGGATTCTACAGGAGATTTGTTCAGAACTTTAGCACCCTCGCCACCCCATTAACAGAAGTTATCAAGAAGGAAGTTGGCTTCAGATGGGGAGATGCACAAGAACAGGCTTTTACAGCCCTTAAAGAGAAGCTTATCAATGCATCACTCTTAGTTCTTCCTGATTTTCTGAAAACATTTGAAATTGAATGTGATGCTTCA
>OVBI01003040.1:2422-14965 GCA_900406495.1 Sisymbrium altissimum
TTTTTTGTATACTTTTTTGTAAAGGTATCAATAAAAATAAGGATGTTATACGGGACTCGGCACGGGAGGCAACACAGGATGCGGGATGTGGAATGGCCGAGCTGTCCATCCGGCTCGTTCCTTTCTAAAAATATCTAGATATGGATTTTTTTTCTTCTAATATTCAAACATCTTAACAATTAATTCTAGGGGTGTAATTGATTATATGATGATTAAGTGAAAATTACTATATAAAATTATTAAAAGGCATCTTCTTTTTGCCATATACATCTCATAATCGATGAATAAAAATCACAATTCCCTATTCTCTTGTTTTTTACTCACATCTTTACTTATTCCTTTTAGTTTCATATTTTCCCTTAAATTCATATATTTTTCTCTTAGTTATTATATTTTTCTTTGAGTTTTTTACTCTTTCTCTTGAGTTTTTATATATACATTTTTGCTGAACTGAATTTTTTTTATATTTATACAAATAAACCTTGCGCGAGATTTCCAGCATCCATATCAAATTCTTAAATACTTGTATAAACGCGCTATTTATTTTCTCTTTTTTATCCGATCCTAAAATGATTTTACTCTCTAAACTATTGAGTTTACAAATTTTGATAAATTTAATTATGCTACAACAACATCCAATAACAATAATATTAGGTGTTCCGATTTTCTAAAAATATAATATAATTTAATAAGAGGTAATTAATTTAATAAAAATAAAAATAAATGGGGTTGAGTGAATTTTATAATAAATGGACCATTGATTTTTTAAATAGTTGGTATTACTTTTTTTAAAAAAAAATATAAGTATTTTCTTAATTAAATATATTAAACATATAAACAGTATTCATTCAAAGTAATTTGGACATTTTAGTATGAGAGTAAATGAGAAAATTCATTTTCTTAAAATTACTTATCAAATAATAATATAAGATTCAAGAATTATATAAAACTATTAATTATGACAGACGCGACCATTATACACGCGTGGGATACACAGAATCGCCAAAGTACCAAACCATCGCATAAAAGGAGAAAGAGAGAAACAAATTGACTTTTCACAACAACGTGCGTCCATGCAAATCAGCCTGTTACAAACACGCAGGAATTAACACATACATATATAGCTTCCACCTATTACTAACGAAGATGCGTGTAAAGGATTATAGGTACAAAAAGGTAGAGGAGAGAGATTCTAAAATGGGGGCAAAACCACAAAATTCTAGAGGGAAAATCTTCATGGTCTATCTAATACTAATCTCATTCTCACTTCTAGGTTTGATCATNATTAACATATAGATATAACGTCATTTAACTTCAATTATTATATATTAATAGAAGTAAATTAAATAATAAAATATTATATATATAGATATTGTGGAAATATATATGTTAAAACAAGTGATTTTAAATAATTAAGTATAAATTAATAGATTTTGAATTAAAAAGATAATNTCTAGGTTTGATCATATCCTTTAAACCTATTCTTCTTCTAAACCAAATAATTGCTTCTCCATCGTCCGATTTACGGGTTGATCTTCCTTCCCCGCAAGTCAACAACAACCCAAGATGGCTCCGACTTGTCCGTGACTATCTACCGGAAAAGAGAATCCGAATAGGCTTCATTAACATTAACGAGGAAGAGCGCAAGGGCTTTGAGGCTACTGGTCCGTTGATTCTGAAGAACGTCCACGTGTCACTTGATCCTCTCCCCGAGAATCTTACATGGAAGAGTATCTTCCCGGAGTGGATTGAGGAGGAAAATGCTAAATGCCCTGAGATCCCTCTCCCTAAGCCGGAAGGTTCTGATGCTGACGTGGACGTTATCGTTGCTAGAGTTCCGTGCGATGGTTGGTCGGAGAATAAAGGACTAAGGGATGTTTTCAGGCTTCAGGTTAATTTGGCTGCGGCGAATCTAGCCGTCCAGAGTGGATTGAGGAAGGTTGATCCAACGGTCTACATGGTGTTCATCGGGTCATGTGGACCCATGCATGAGATCTTCAAATGCGATGAGCGCGTGCGGCACGTGGATAATTATTGGGTGTATAAGCCTAATCTTCCGAGGTTGAAGCAGAAGCTTCTCATGCCCGTGGGTTCATGTCACGTTGCTTCTCCATTTGCTCAGCTAGGTAAATTTTGATTTTTTTCCTTTTCTATTTTGTGAGAGATATCTTTCTCTAATTGAATATTTTATTAACCTTTATAACCTATTATTACTTATAGATATATATTATTTTATCAATTAAAAAATTATAAGATAATAATCCATTTTAAGTGATTTCTACCTTTTTACAATTTTATATAGATTTGATTATCATTTAACCATTATATGATATGGTAAAGGCATATAATGACTAACTAATATTAAAATCTATATAAGAAAGTAAAAAAAAAATGTAGAGATTATCTCAATAATGTGCATTTCTGTTTGATTAATTAGATTGTTTTTTTTTTGGTGGATCACTACTGTTAAAACGTACTTGTTTTTTAATGAAAGTAAGTAATAGGTTAATGGTAGGTGCGAATAGATCGTGGTACACAGTATGCATTTCCTAATTTTAATATATCAACATATATAGTTCGTTGACATAATCTATAGATAAATATATATACGTTATCATAATTAATCGTAGCCAGAACCTGCATACCACAAACCGTACTTATGTCCAACTACGTGGGGATTAGGGAACTTACCTTCACCAAACGTGTTCACCAAATTTTCCTCTTTTATCTCTTTGGTTTTCATTTCTTCTTTTATCAAAATATTCCTTCTTCGCTATCTCACTCGTAATTATTGGATTATTATCATTACTTTTACAGGCCAAGAAGCATGGAGACCAAAAAATGAAGATATCCGTAAACGGTTCGCCTACGTGACAGTACTACATTCGTCCGAAGCCTATGTATGTGGGGCAATAGCCTTAGGACAAAGCATAAGACAATCAGGATCGAATAAGGACATGATTCTCCTCCATGATCAGTCAATAACAAACAGGTCCCTTATCGGTCTCAGTTCGGCGGGATGGAATCTTCGGCTAATTGACAGAATTCGCAGTCCTTTCGCCAAAACAGATTCTTACAATGAGTGGAACTACAGCAAATTGCGTGTGTGGCAAGTAACTGACTACGATAAACTTGTGTTCATAGACGCAGATTTCATCATCCTCAAGAAGCTTGATCATCTCTTCTACTATCCGCAACTCTCGGCCGCAGGAAACGACAAAGTGTTATTCAACTCCGGAATAATGGTAATGCAAACAAATTAATATATTTATGACGTAATTGGCGAAAAACATCCTGTGAACATAATTTATTGAAAAAGTTAGCTGAATTTTGAAACTAAGTCAAATGAATTATTTTTGCTCTACGAAAGTTTCAAAAAATTTCTTCTATTTTCTATGGAGTCCCTACTTTTTCCGCCAGAGATAAAGTTAGACAGTTTTCTTTCTTTCTATTTTTTTTGCATCAGGTTCTCGAGCCATCGCCATGTTTGTTTAATCATCTAATGGAGAAATCGTTCAAGATTAAGTCATACAATGGAGGAGACCAGGGTTTCCTCAATGAGATCTTTGTATGGTGGCACAGGTTATCGAAACGCGTGAACACAATGAAGTACTTTGAAGAAAAAAATAAAGGAACACACGATCTTCCAGATAATCTAGAGGGTGTCCACTACTTGGGACTGAAGCCATGGGTATGTTATAGAGACTATGATTGCAATTGGGACATGAGTGCAAGGCGGGTATTTGCAAGCGATTCAGTGCATGAAAAATGGTGGAAAGTATATGACAAGATGCCAGAGCAGTTGAAAGGTTACTGTGGGTTGAATAAGCAGATGGAGAAGAGGATTGAGAAGTGGAGAAAAATCGCTGAGAACAATAGTTTGCCTGATAGGCATTGGGAGATAGAAGTGAAAGATCCTAGGAAGAAGGACCTTCTTGTTCAGTGAGAGAGTTTTGGCTGTGATTTTGTTCGAGTCTTAAGGAAACTTGGGAACTAAGAATGAAGAACCTTCTAATAGAAGAAAGGGTTCTGTAATCTTTAAAGCTATAACTGAGAATTTTTGTACGACAATATTCAATGTAGAATCTTACTTTGAACTTCACATTGTTTTGTTTATTTAGTCATTCTACCACGATTGAATTAATCATCCATATCCGCAACTTTCCGTAACCGTATCCGCTGCCGCCAATCAACCTCTTACTACATTGGAAAAGCATTAATTGTTGGATAATTCTAAAACTTGAGGAGTAAGTTATCTCAAGATAAGAAAATCTTAGAGATATAGAGCAATATATAGGATTTACAGATAAGGAAATTGTTTAATTATGATTTGTAATCCTACTAGGTTAAAGATTAGCTAAATCTATGTAAATAGAGAAACTTGTGGAGAGATGTTCCATCAGATTTAGAGATAAATAGTTTTGAGAGAGTTTCTAGATCTATTAAGAAAAAAAAGTTGTTCTATATATATTTCAAGGTCTTAAGTTTTACGATTTTGAATTTGTATCAGAGTCTTAAGGTGAAGACTTGAACAAGACTGTGATTGAAGACTCACGCATCCAAGCATGGGAGACGCAGATACAGCTCAGCCGTGAACGAAGGAGATTGGACCTTCGTCCATTGAATGTCCTATGTTAACATTGAAAAACTATACGGTTTGGTCAATGAGGATGAAAGTTACGATGCGAGTATACGAAATCTGGGAAACTATTAATCCAGGTTCAGCTGATAAAAAAAGAAAGATATTCCCATAGCCTTATTATTCCAATATATTCCCGAGGTATTAATCTTGTAAGTAGGAGAGCAAACCACATCGAAAGATATTTGGGAGGCCACTAATCACTGTGGGAACCGAAATTTGCATAATGTATTTTAGGAAAGTTATAATGCAAGGATCCGAGATTTATTTTAAAAAAAGAAAAATAAGAAAAAGAATTGGAAAAGGAAAAATCCTAACTAGTCTAACTTTATTATTGCTTTATTACATAAATATTGTAAGTTAACTTTTTTTACAAAGATATACATTGATGTCTGTATAAACGAATTTAAGTCTTAACTAGTCTAATTTTTGATATGGAACTCGTCTTCTTATGTTTTCGCCGACTTTAAGAGAAACTTTGAGAATCTTTTGTACAACCCTTCTGGCCCATGATCGTTCTTCTGGTCGGTTTGGCTCAATCCCGTCTTTTGTCTTTGTTTTGAATTAGGTTAACGCTTTACAATTTTCGATAGATAAAAACTTTATGTATTTTCCGTAAAACAGAGAGATATTTATGGAAATATTGATAAGTTATCGAAATAATCTTCTAAAACAAAGAACGAGACGTGATCAGCTCAGGTTCGAGCAAATAGGTGATCATCGGCTCGGGTTTAGGATGTGTTTCCTTGAATTTCTTGATGTTTTGTTGATACAAGGCAATGCACATGATCATCAGCTAGGGAAAGGTGAGTCGTTCCTTCGATTTCTTGATGAGGAGATCGTCGGCTTGGATACAACATTGCTCCATCAAATCGGTGAGAGCAACTCTTGCTGTTGGCTCAGGTAACACAAGTGATGTCACCATGGGTTACCCTGCTTATCGGCTCAGAAGACGTAGAGATCGACCAAGATCTGTAATGCCGACGATCAGCTCGGAGAGAAGCAGATCCATTGGCTCGGGGAGCATGACGATGCGCACTGCTCGGACGATCAGCTCGGGACGTGACACCGTCCGTCGGCTCAGGGACTGAGAATAGCATTGCATCAGGTGGAAGATCGTGGTCCATCAGCTCGGGGAGCAAAGTCATCGCCTACGGTACCAAGCAGTGCAGAGGCTCGGGAGGAACACGCAGTCCATCGGCTTGGGTGCACAAAGTCAGTCAGTCAGCTTGGGATGAATGCTCAGCATCGGCTCGGGTATGGGTGATGATATGCATTGTCTTGTCTATCAGTTCTGGAAACCAATGTTTATTGGTTTGGACGTTTAGACGAAATGTTCGATTTTTCAACATGAAAAGTTCGAGGAATTACGAATTTTATCGTTTTTAACATGAAACATATGAAAACATAGTTTTTCATATACTTTTCATTAAAATCTCGATAAAATAGTTTTTATCGTAAACTATTTTCCGATTATCGTTATTTTCCCTTTTTATCGAAATTATCAAAATACAAAAGCTTTTTCCAATACTTAAATATTTTAGTCGTTAATTTCGGAAGTGTAGGTTTTGACCCCAACAATCACGACACCTAGGAGCAAATCATGTAAAAGAGGCAAGACTCCAAACTTTGATGGTGGAATTCGACAGGTTAAAGATGAATGACAGCGACTCTGGCGATGTTTTGGGGGGGGGGGGGGAAGNGTCTCCCATCAAAATCTGCTTCTTTGGGAAAACTTATAGAAGAATGAAAGTTGGTGAAGAAGTTCTTTAAAGGACTTATGAGAAAAAATTATATTCATATAGTAACCTCACTTGAGCAAGTCCCAGACCTAAAGAATACGGGGTTTATGACATAGTTAGGAGGTTAAAGGCATACAAAGAACGTATTGGAGAAGAAACGCAAAAGGAGGATCATGGAAAACTCATGTGGGTAAACAACGACCAAAGTAACCAAGGAGGCTATGGAGGTTTCCGAGGAAGAGGTCGAGGCGGAAGTGGTAGAGGCAGGGGCCGTGGGAGATCCAATTGCCAAAACCAAGGAGGAGCCACTAGAGAAAGTAATCAGAAAACGAAAAGAGATCTTTCCACAGTGATTTGTTAGGTATGTAACAAGCTGGGTCACTTTGCATTTATTTGTTCTCAAAGACAAGCAAAGCACCAAGAGACAAACCTAAACGACAAGAAGCCGGTGCTCTTTATGTTCACGAGGTGGTGTTTTTGAAAGAGGATAAGGTATTCCCAAAATGTTAGGATGTTAACGATAGAAACATAAGCATAGAGTATCAAGACAATGGAGCTAGCAATCACATGACAGGAATACAGGATTACTTCTCTAGTTTAGATGAAAATATAAAAAGGAAAGTGAAGTTTGGTGGGCTGGTATGTTGATATTGCATGGAGGGGGTACTATCATCTTTGTGGGCAAGATAGGAGAGAAAAGAGGACTCAAAGAGATATACTATATACCCGAGCTCAAACAGAATATAATATCATAAGTTTAGGTCAACCTACAGAGAATGGGTATAAAGTATTGAAAGGAAGCACTTTACCACTATATAATTGTGGACTTCTAGAGAGAGAGAGAGAGAGAGAGAGAGAGAGAGAGAGAGAGAGAGGGATCTACTAGAGAGAGAGACATGGGTTTGGGCTGTTTCCTATTGGACCGTTTCCCACCCGCATCTCGAGGAGACCTATTTGATTATCTCACACCGGTTGTAATTAATTTTCTTGGGTAATATATATGTGATGTGGCAATTCTCCACTCATAAACTAGCTTTTGAGTGTGAGTTAGGCCTATTACTAAGAGAGAGAGATTCATAAAACCAAAACAGAAACTCCAAACAGCAAAAATTCTGACAAGGAAACAAATTATGCCTTTATTCGTTTGCTTATTTTTAATTTACAATGGAGTCAACTCCTACAAACTTGGAACACAATGCAGAAAGAGGAAACGTGGGTGTGCTGTAAAAGATAGGAACATAACAAACCCACTGTATTATTTGCAAAACCTTAAATAAAAACGAAGAAGGAGACATAGTCATATGACTTAGCCTTCCTGGTACTTTGTGTTTGGCCGTCTTATGCGTCTGGGCATTTCGTGCTCTCCGTTGCTTCTTCAACTTTATCTTCTTCCCCTTGCACATCTCCATCCCCTTCTGTGAACACACCTCCGTGAACAATAATACCTCCTAGGGAGTAATTATGTCTTGCAACAATGGATGAATAATATATTATACTTCCATTTGGCTGATATATCCCTAAAAAAGGACCATCGCACAATATATACATTTTATCTTTCGATATGATTAGACGAATATTTTTATCAGGTATATCCATACGGACCGGACAATCTGAAACGCCATGCTGCTTGCCAGGAGGATCGTTAAGCATGATATTGGGATACACATACTTCAGCAGAAATCCTTGAACCTCTTCATTACCTATATAAATCTTCATGTACCCCTCAGTAGGAAGAGGCCAACTGACTTGCTGAGACTCATCATTATAAATAACGAACGACTTACCACCAATTTGTACATGTACAATCTTACCAGAAACATTGTAAATACTTTCTACACGCGGGGCCATTTAAAGTATAGAAATTTGTCAACTATATGTTTGATGAAAATCTTTTAAATGTTTTGCTGTGAGAAATAATGATGAAAATCTTCTTCTTATATATTGATATCTCATTTTTATCTAACGTCTTGAAATTTTAGACGATGGCGTGTGAAATGTAACCAAACAACCAATGTTAAGTATATCATTATAATAGAATCCTTACGTATAAGAATGATGTAACACATTACTACATCATCATCATTACGTATAGTGTATCCCATGGAAGTCTTCTAAACAACCTCTGGCTTCGAAGGGGCAAGCTAAATCTCATGTTATAAATTAATCAACAACATGCATTCACATAACTTAATACGCAGCATTCTGCACGAAGAATGGCGAGTTTTATCGGGTTTTCGGACAAACCGCTTGGAAAACAGGACGATGAGCTGGGCATTCAGGAAGATGTAAGCCAGCTCGGCATTTCTGGCTGGACAGAATGCCGAGCTGGTCAGCTCACCCTCAAAAGGCCGANGAACTGACAGCATTCTGCTCGAAGATTCGCGACTTTTAACGGTTTTTCAGACAAACTGCTCGGAAAACAGGACGATGAGCTGGGCATTCAGGAAGATGTAAGCCAGCTCGGCATTTTTGGCTGGACAGAATGCCGAGCTGGTCAGCTCACCCTCAAAAGGCCGAGCTGACCGCATTCTCCTCGAAGGATCGTGACTTTTATCGGCTTTTCAGGAAAATTTCTCGAAAATTATCTTTTCGTATCCTTTTCACGAAGTTACCGATAAAATAGTTCGAGCAGGGCTATTTCCCGAATATCGATCTTCTTTTCCGATAATGTTCAAAAATGGAAAGTTATTCCTATATTCAAATATTTTAATCGTTAATTCCGGAAATGTGGGTTTTGACCCCAACATTTTAGCCCCCAGCACGTCAATATCGAGCATGATCTTGACGCAGCGATTAAGAAGTATAGTGCAAGATTAAGGAGCTAAAATGTTCTGATCCCCATATCTCGGGAACTTCGATTCCACGATTTTTGGAAACTTCGTACGATCTTTCTTGGCGACAGAGCGAGTTTTTCTACCGAGCTGAGATTGGATTGAAGCGTTTCTTGAGCTGTTCGCAAGATGGAAAAGGAGACCAAGCTGTCTGCTGCAGGAAAGCTAGATGTTGTCTGTGTGTTTTAAGGACTGTTGGAGCTTAAGTGTCTTGTACGTAAAGTGAGGATTGGTTTTGAAGATACGCTTGGGATGTAGCCTCGTTAAAAACCTTTTACTAAGAAAAACCCTTTGGGAAAAAAACAGAGTAAAGGAAAAGAGTGCAACGCGTATAAGGATTTGGAATTGTATTTCCGAAAAACTGTTCGAGTTAAGTTTTTCCAAAGAGATTTTTCCGAAAAACTGTTTAAGTTAAACTTTTTTCGGTAAAAGAGAGAATTATATATANTTTTTTTTTATTTAATTCCTTCCGAAAAACTGTTCATGATAAGTTTTTCGGAACTTTTTGCACGAAACCAACCCGATTATCTCATGTACCGAGCTGGATATAAGAGTGGGATGCTCGTGTGCTGAATGCTGACTTTGATCAGCACTTTTGTACCGAGCTGGATGGTAGTCAGCATGCTGTCTGTCCAGCTCGGTCGGTTTTTGGCCTGTTGGTCTTCTCCCTTGAAAACTATAAGTATTTCCGGAGTTTTTTTCGTAAAAGTTTCCCGAAAAACTGTCCGGGATAAGTTTTTTCAGAATTCGTAATAAACTTTTCTGGAAAAACTGTTCAAGATAAGTTTTTCGGAGTTTTAATAAAGTTTTTACAGAAAACTGTTTAGGATAAGTTTTTCCGAGATTTTTTATTTTGTGTTGACCATCCTGCCTACCAAATCTACCGAGCTGGCCGACATGAAGGAGCTGAATGCTGACTTTGGCCAGCAGTTTCTACCGAGCTGGACGGTAAGCATGCTGCTTACCGTCCAGCTCGGCCAGTTTGGGCTTGTGAGCCTCCTCCTTCGAAAACTGTAAGTTTTACCGAAACACTGTTTAGGATAAATTTTTCGAAATTTTAATAAAGGTTTTCCGGAAAACTGTTCAAGATAAGTTTTTTGGAGGTTTAGTAAAGTTTTCACGCAAAACTGTTCAAGATAAGTTTTTCCAAGAATTTTCATATGAAAGCACCTTGCCCACCAAATCTATAGAGCTGGATGGCAGGAAGGAGCATTCACGTGCAGAATGCTGACTTTGGCCAGCATTTTCTACCGAGCTGGATGGTAGGCACCATGCTGACCGTCCAGCTCGGCCAGCTTTGGCTTGTGAGCCTCTTCCTTTGAAAACTCTAAGTGTTTGCCGAAATTTTTCGTAAAGTTTTTCCGTATGACTGTGTAGGATAAGTTTTCGGAATTATTTCCGGAAAACTGTTCAAGATAAGTTTTTTGGGAGTTTAGTAAAGTTTTCACGGAAAACTGTTCAAGATAAGTTTTTCCGAGAATTTCGTACGAAAACACCTTGCCTACCACGTCTACCGAGTTGGATGGCAGGAAGGAGCTCTCACGTGCTGAATGCTGACTTTGGCCAGCATTTTCTACCGAGCTGGACAGTAGGCAGCATGCTGACCGTCCAGCTCGGCCAGTTTTGGTTTGTGATCCTCTTCCTTTGAAAACTCTAAGTGTTTCCGGAGAGTTTTTGTAAAAGTTTTTCCGAAAGACTGTTTAGGATAAGTTTTTCGATATTTTTAATAAAGTTTTTCCGGAAAACTGTTCAAGATAAGTTTTTTGGAGGTTTAGTAAAGTTTTCACGGAAAACTGTTCAAGATAAGTTTTTCAGAGAATTTTCGTATGAAAACACCTTGCCCACCAAGTCTACCGAGCTGGATGGTAGGAAGGAGCATTCATGTGGTGAATGCTGACTTTGGCCAGCATTTTCTACCGAGCTGGACGGTAGGCAGCATGCTGACCGTCCAGCTCAGCCAGTTTTGGCATGCAAGCTTCCTCCACTAAAAAAATGTAAGTGTTTCCGGAGTTTTTTCGTAAAATATTTTCCGAAAAACTGTTTAGGATAAGTTTTTTTCGGAATTTTGATAAAGTTTTTTTCCGGAAAACTGTTCAAGATAATTTTTTTTTTCAGAATTTAATAAGGTTTTTTCACGGAAAACTGTTCAAGATAAGTTTTTCCGAGAATTTTCATACGAAGCAAACTTGCCCACCAAACCTACCGAGCTGGACGGCAGGTATGAGCATTCATGTGCTGAATTCTGATTTTGGCAAGCAGTTTGTACAGAGCTGGACGGCAGGCAGCATGCTGACCGTCCAGCTCGGCCAGTTTTGGCTTGCAAGCTTCCTCCATTAAAATCTGTAAGTGTTTCCGGAGGTTTTTTCGTAAAAGTTTTTCCGAAAAACTGTTTAGGATAAGTGTTTTGGATAAGTATTTCGGAATTTTAATAAAGTTTTTCCGGAAAACTGTTCGAGATAAGTTTTTCCGAAAATTCTCATATGAAACCAACTTGAAGACAGATAATACCGAGTTGGTCGTCATTAAGGGTGATACCGAGCTTGTTTTGTTGTTTCATCGGGATGAACAGTGTTTCGTATACTTCATTTACTGTTTATTGGACCCATTTTCATCCTCTATAAAAAAAGACCTCCTTTTCTTTCATTCTTACAAGTTTCACATTTTCTTAAGGTAAAAACTCTCTCCCTTCTCTCTTCTTTCTCTCTCTAGGTTTTTGATAAGACAAAGAAGAACACGAAGAACGCGAAGAATGCCCTTGAGTTTGTTGAAGGAATGGCGTTTGATCCAATATCTGAGGAAAACAATATCCATTGGGAAGACATTGCCTCCGTGATATACCAGGGTGATGCGCCTAGTGTCGGCGAGAGTTCACATGGCTTTAGTTATACGGATTCTGTTCCCACATGGAATGCTTCTGGCATTCGTATAAAGCTCGAGGAACACGATGGATCATTTGCGGTCCCCTGTGTTGCCGAGAAGTTTATATAAAGAAGGAAGCTGAGTTGTTGAGCGAGAAGTTTCATGATATTGATCCTCCGTTATGCTTTAGAACAAAGAAGCGTACTGAGTTCACAGGCGCTAGCTCGTGTGGGGAAAAGAGTATGGCGAGGCTCCGATCATTGTTCCATTTTCTTGAAGGGGTTGAACTTGTGGTGCATGGCCCGGAGGATCCTTGTCAAACCTCCCGGCTGTTTCACTATGTTTGAGTCGTATTTCGGTTCTTGTTCCCTTACCTTTCCGATCCCCTTGCTGGTGTTGCAGTTTCTTGCAATACATAGTATGGCGATGGGTCAGATATCCCCTAGAGGGTTAAGGATCTTGGTGGGAATGA
>OVBI01003041.1:0-14964 GCA_900406495.1 Sisymbrium altissimum
TTCGTAAGTTTCTCGAAACATCGCGATGTTTCGTCTATCAAACTAACCGAATAAATCCATTAGACGAGGAATGGACTTGGGCCAAGCTGGAAGGATGGATCGACAAAGGCTGAAACCGACTTATGGAAGCTTCTAGAAGCTTCCTCGAAGATTTATGGAAAAATCATCGNATGGATCGACAAAGGCTGAAACCGACTTATGGAAGCTTCTAGAAGCTTCCTCGAAGATTAATGGAAAAATCTTCAGAAAAAGGAAAGAACCTTTGTCCCACATCGAAACTTAGGGAGTTTAGGGCTTATGACGTCTTATTATAAATAGGGATCGATCCCAACCTCTTGTAACATATTCGAAGACATTCTAAGCCGCTTTACGCATTCAATACAATATAGTAATAAAATTTCGTTCTCTTTTTGACCTAGTTCCCTTTTTTCGATCTTTCTTTCTACTTTCTTCTTTCTCTCGCAAGATTCTTGGATCCTCACATTAACTTTACAAAAATACATTGAGGTGGATTCCGGTTCCCACATTGGGCAAGCTGAATTTGTGTCTAGTGGAATTGAAGCTCGCCCAATTTTCCTTGGGAGAAGTTAGCGAGCTGAATTTGTGTCCAGTGGACTTTAAACTCGCTCAATCTTCTGTGCAGGAATTTGGCAAGCTGAATTTGTGTCATAGTGAGCTTTTAGCTTTCCCTATCTTCTCTCTCTCTCTCGGAAGCATCTCAAGCCACTTTTATCCTTTGGAGGAGATTGGCTCGGGATATAAACCATCTCGGGCAGGGGGGACATAAGGGGACCAGAATTTTTTTTGTATTTTCTTTTATGAAATGAATTTTGTCAAACTCATCAACCTCACTTTTTTTTGAAGAAACAATTTTTGGGAAAACCTACCAAAAAACAAAACATACGAAACACTTAAGTTACAACAGTCAATAAATTAATAATACTGGAAGCAGTGGATCATCGGCTCTTCATCAATAGCATTACCCTCTCTGTAACACCCCCGATATAAATAAATCTACCTTTAAACCACAGTCCATTCAAGCAATCTCTCACGCAATCAAGATCACAACCGGTCAGTTCGTAAGCCTGACCCCTCTTATATCATGGACTAAGGCTTTGCAACCCATACCGCAAAATCAGAGTTGTATTAATGACAGATCAAGTCAAGATCCTCACATATCAGAGTGGCAACAACAAAAACAATTCAACAAATAAACATACATACTTTTATGACACTATACTTAAAATAGTCTTATATAATACAATCACTACAACCAGAGTTCTCATTGAAATAAAAAGAAAAATAAAAACAAATGCATGTAGATCCGACTTAAAATACAAAAAGGTTTTCATACTACTACTAAACATAAAACCTTACAATAGGCACACGCTTAACTTCACTTCACCTCACACATTCCACTGGTCTCCACGTCTCACTCCTGCTCCTTACTCTACCACGGGCTTCCTAGAAAATAATGTGAGACAACCGGTATGAGTAACTTTCTAAATGAAATTATCCAGTGAGTTCAATTTTCTCCGTTAGTACAAACAAAAGAAATCACAACCCAAACCACAAACAAACACAAACAAATAACCGAAGCAACAATAAAAGAAAACAAACAAACAAGCAAGCAAACAAACAATCAAGCAAACAAACAAAGACTAAATATAATCTAAACCTAAAAAATCCTAATCTAAACCTAAAACTAAAACCTAACTAATCCTAAAACGAATCCTAACATACCCAATAAAAGTAACCAAACAAAACCCCACGTCCTGGCCAGTCCGTTTCTATAACCTCGGTGGACTGAGTTGCTGAAATGATCGGTAACCAAACTGCCAACATAATCACGCAAGCCCGTGTCCTCCTCTCACGATATCAAAGAGAACCCCACACTTCGCTTATCCAATCCCACATCCTTTAGGTCAATTGGAAACTGCCCGTTTACAGAAAACAGTCTTGGCCATGGGAGCGACCCATGATCACACGGAGAAATACAGTGGTCTGTTAATACGATGTCCCCCACTAAAACACATCTCCACGGTGAACTAGCATCAACACTATAAACTAAAACTAAAACTAAACAACTAAACATAACAACAACAATACAAGAAGAACAACAACACAATACTGAAACAACAAACTCAAACTTTTCAATCAACTCAATAAAAGAAAACGCACTATTATTAAGGTCAAAACCCGCACTGCCAGAATTAACGATTAAAATATTTGAATATCGGAATAACCTTCCATATTTGGACATTCTCAGAAAAGAAGAATGATATAAGAAGAATGATATTCGGAAAATAGCTCTGCTCGGACTATTTTGTCGATAACTTCGCGAAAAAAATACGAAAAGCTAAAGATTTTACCGAAGGACCGATAAAAGTTGTGATTCATCGAGCAGGATGCTGTCAGCTTGGCATTTTAGGGGTGAGCTGACCAGCTCGGCATTCTGTCCAGCCAGAAATGCCAAGCTGGATGACATTCTCTTGAATGTCCAGTTGATTGTCTTATTTTCCGAGCGGTTTGTCCGAAAAACAGACAAAAGTCGCGATTCTTCGAGAAGAATGCTGTCAACTTGGCATTTTAGAAGTGAGCTGACCAGCTCGGCATTCTGTCCAGCCAGAAATGCCGAGCTGGATAACATTCTCTTGAATGTCCAGCTGATCGTCATGTTTTCCGAGCAGTTTGTCCAAAAAACCTATAAAAGTCACGATTCTTCGAGCAGAATGCTGTCAGCTCGGCTTTCTGTCCAGCCAGAAATGCCGAGCTGGCTGACATTCCCTTGAATGTCCAGCTGATTGTCCTATTTTCCAAGCGGTTTGTCCGAAAAACCAATAAAAGTCGCGACTCTTCGAGCAGAATGCTGTCAGCTCAGCATTTTAGAAGTGAGCTGACCAGCTCAGCATTCTTTCCAGCCATAAATGCCGAGTTGGCTGACATTCCCTTGAATGTCCAGCTGATTGTCCTATTTTCCAAGCGGTTTATCCGAAAAACCGATAAAAGTCGCGATTCTTCGAGCAGAATCCTGTCACCTCG
Source organism: Sisymbrium altissimum (assembly GCA_900406495.1). Lineage (NCBI taxonomy): Eukaryota > Viridiplantae > Streptophyta > Magnoliopsida > Brassicales > Brassicaceae > Sisymbrium > Sisymbrium altissimum. Next base: position 3,043 of record OVBI01003041.1, read on the forward strand.
GCATTATAGGGATGAGCTGACCCGCTCGGCATTATGTCCAGCCAGAAATGCTGAGATGGCTGACATGTCCAGCTCGCCACCAACCATCCAACATGCTCTCCATCAGGTGTCAGGCTTAGTCAATTTCGAGGAGGATATCCGAGCGAATGAACATAAGCTCCAATCTAAGCCCCCGAGCAAGAGCGCGTATTCAGTTCCCAACACTTTGACTGGAAAGAAGTATTTTGAACTTCGAAACAAAAGGAGGGGATCAAAACTACCAAGTGGGAACAGGGCCATCCCCCAGAGGATCTCCCAGACCATAGTCTGGAGCTGGGCGAGAAAAGAATCCAAATACCTGGACTCACAACAGCTCCACCTATAACGAAAATGCCTACTGCAACCATCAAAAGGCACGAGGCCATTCAACTCTGAATTGCTAGAAAAGTTCATAGCTAGAGAACTTGGAGACATAGCCAAGTTCCTGGTGATGGAAGCTCATAAGGGAAGCGAACAGGAAGAAGAAACCGCTGAAGAAGAACCCAGTCAGGTTCCAGAGATACCTAACTCAGAAAATCCTAAACAGGGAAGAAGAACCGAGAAACCCGCTGGACTAAATAGCCGGCAAAAGGTCCATATGATCATGGGTGGACCACAGTACTGCCCTGATACCATCTCTGCCATCAAAGCATATCAACGCTAGGCAGAAACCAGCACCAATTAGCCGCAGCCTGCACTTTGTGATGATTTCCAGATCACTTTCGAGGAAGAGGATTATTAGGATTAAAACCCGCACTTCAGGAATTAATGACTAATATATTCTAATATTGGAAGAATCTTACATATTTGGATATTTTCGAAAAAAGAAGATCGATATTCGGGAAATAGCTCTGCTCGGACTATTTTATGAAAAACTTCGCAAAAAGAATACGAAAAGCCAATTTCCGAGAGATCTTCTCGAAAAACAGATAGAAGTAGCGATTATTCGAGCAGAATGTTGTCAGCTCAGTATTTTAGGGAGGAGCTGACTAACTCGGCATTCTGTCCATCCAGAAATGCTGAGCTGGCTGACATTCCCTTGAATGTCCAGCTGATCGTCCTAATTTCTGATCAGTTTGTCCGAAAATTTGATAAAAATCACGATTCTTCAAGTAGAATGCTGTCAGCTCGGCATTTTAGAGATGAGCAAACCAGCTCGGCCTTCTGTCCAGCCAGAAATGCCGAGCTGGCTGACATTCCCTTGAATGTCCAGCTGATCGTCCTGTTTTCCAAGCGGCTTGTCCGAAAAACCAATAAGAGTCGCGATTCTTCAAGCAGAATGCTGTCAGTTCGGCATTTTAAGGATGAGTTGACCAGCTCGGCTTTAAGGATGAGCTGACTAGCTCGGCATTCTGTCCAGCCAGAAATGCCGAGCTGGCTGACATTCCCTTGAATGTCCAGCTGATCGTCCTGTTTTCCAAGCGGCTTGTCCGAAAAACCAATAAGAGTCGCGATTCTTCAAGCAGAATGCTGTCAGTTCGGCATTTTAAGGATGAGTTGACCAGCTCGGCTTTAAGGATGAGCTGACTAGCTCGGCATTCTGTCCAGCCAGAAATGCCGAGCTGGCTGACATTCCCTTGAATGTCCAGCTGATCATCCTGTTTTCCCAGCGGTTTGTCCGAAAAACCGATAGAAGTTATAATTCTTCGAGCAGAATGCTGTCAGCTCGGCATTTTAGGGATGAGCTGACCAGTTCGGCATTCTTCCAGCCAGAAATGCCGAGCTGGCTGACATTCCCTTCAATGTCAAGCTGAACGTCCTGTTTTCCGAGCGGTTTGTCCGAAAAACCGATAAAAGTCGCGATTCTTCGAGTAGAATGTTGTCAGCTCGGCATTTTAAAGATGAGCTGACCAGCTCGGCATTCTGGCCAGCCAGAAATGCTGAGATGTCTGCATTCCCTTGAATGTCCAGCTGATCGTCTTGTTTTCCGAGTAGTTTGTCCGAAAAACTGATAAAAGTCGTGATTCTTCGAGCAGAGATCTATCAGCTTGGCATGTTAGGGTTTCTCAGCTCGGCATTTTACTCTGTAAGAAATGCCAAGCTGACTGCTCTCCTGAAAATGCCGAGCTGGTTGCTTCGTTCTGTTAAGTTGATATCAAAATGCCTAGCTGGACAGCAACGGACGAGAAAGCTTTGTATCTTCTTCTTCCAATATGCCAAGCTGGATGGTGCTGAGCAGTCAGCTCGTCATTTTCTCCTCTCAAAAATGCCGGAATGATTTCCTCTCTCCGAGATGCCGAGCTGAGCACATTTAGCGAGTCATTGGAGGATATTTCTCAGCACCGAATGCCGAACTGGATGCACAATGGGAGGAAAGATGACTAGCTCGACATTTTCTTCACCAAGGAATTCCGAGCTGGACGACATCATGCACCTTGTCCAATCTTGTTTCGTTCTTTGTCTTTGGAAGCTTCCCACGAACTTATCAATTTTTTTCCTAAAGTTTTCGGAACATCACAACATTTTTATCTATCATAAACGATAAAACGACATTTTTAAAAAAACTGAGGAATGTCGCCAAACCGGGAGATGGATGAAAGGATCGACATAGGCCAAACCGAACTATAAAGCATTATAGAATATTCTCGAGGATTAAACGGAAAGACGCTGTAAAAAAAAAAGAAAAGACATAAGTTCCCACATTGAGACTTTGGTTGCTGAGAACTTAAAGTTATCTGTGAGAGTTTTCAAACCCATGTCCAACTCTGTCCATAGTATGATATTGCCCGTTTTGGGCCTAAGTGGCAAAGCCCGCACAGATTTGGTTTTGGGCTCCTTCCCAAAAGGCCTCATTCTAATCAGAGTTGGACACTACTTATATATTAAACACTTCTCGTCTAAACTTTCGATGTGGGACTTGGATTGTATCCCAACAATCCTCCCTTCAAACCAAGCACCACATAATCCCTTGGCCTCCAACCTCCCTGCGAAACATGACACCATTTTGTACCGCCGTATTCACCAACGGAACTCTTCACCTAACCCTTAGGAAGATTCGACACAAGCCTCCAGTACTCTTAATTGCGAGGTCACCTTGAGGATTCTCCTCCCACAATGAACATGTAGCCCAACCCATTTTTCTAGGTCCACCTTTTCCAGAACCTAGGCTCTGATACCAATTGTGAGGTTTTTCAAACCCATGTCCAACTCTGTCCATAGTATGATATTGTCCGCTTTGGGCCCAAGTGGCAAAGCCCGCACGGATTTGGTTTTGGGCTCCTTCCCAAAAGGCCTCATTCTAATCTGAGTTGGATACCACTTATATATTAGACACTTCTTGTCTAAACTTTCGATGTGGGACTTGGATTGTATCCCAACATTGTCTATATCCCAACATTGTCTAGTATAAATGTACATCGATTTTGACTCTTGTAACAACATCTTACACATCTCGAATATCTCATTACAGACTTAGCAATAAAATCATCAATATTCTCTTTTCGATTTCTTGTTTCCTTTTTCTGTTTTACCCTAAGTTTCCTCTTTCGATCTTTCTCTTTACTTTTTGTTTTATCTCTCAAGATTCTCGAATCCTCAGATTAACAACTTTTCACAAATACATTAAGGTGAATTTTGGTTCCCACAGTTCAGAGCTAGAAGAAGGGGATAGGAGAAATCTTTACTCTCGAAGGCGAAAACCCTAGATCGAACCCCATGGGAGTTGAAGGAGAAATCCCGATGAATTTAAATTCGTACGGAGCAGGAAACCGAGAAGAGGATGCCACAATCCTGATTGTGAATCTTTGATCCTCTCTCAAAGAACTAGTGAAGAAGAACAAGGAGCAAGGAAAGCTCAATGATTCTTTGACTCAACAGATGGAAAACCTCCGCAAGGAAGCTGTGTCCAGAGCCAATCCCTTTCGAGGAAGGCGTCTCGACTTCGCAACCCTGATAGGTCATGGATCTCTGAGGCGTGATCTGCGCCGCAACACGGAAAAAAACTCCGTCAACGCGTATGATCAACCCAATGGATCCACCCCCAATCTGACGATCTGGGAACATAACCGCAACGAGCATCATTACTGATTCACCATGCGACGAGGACAATCCTTCCCCCAATGATCAGCTTAATGGTGATCAACCAGAGGGTGAAGAAAACCTCTCGGATCGTGACAATGATCTGACAGAAGAAGAGCTTGCTATCTTCTGAGAGCAAGAAGACGATCTCCAGCACGTTAACAGGAGAAGCGAGATCGATGAATTGCAAAAAAAGCTCGACCAAGCAGCTGATGAGATGAGGATGGTCAAGTTCCAAGTCCATCGCGCAACGAGTGCTGCCCCTGAGATTGATCGCGTCCTCAAAAAATCTCAAATGACGCTATTCACGGATCATATCACCACCATGAAACTATTAGATCCTAGAAAGGTGAAAATCCGAGCCTATGACGGGAATACTGATCCCAAGGCCCACTTGACATCCTTTACAATAGCCATGGGACATGCGAAGTTAAAAAAAGACGAAGAAGACGCAGGATACTGCCTCTTATTCGTCGAAAACCTCAAGGGAGATGCCCTAGAATGGTTCTCAAAATTCGAGAGGAACTCCATCGACAGTTTCTCACAGCTGTCCAAGGCTTTTCTCAAGCAGTACTCGATTTTCATAAATCAGGAGACCTTAGATGCTGATCTTTGGACGATCACTCAAGGCCATAACGAGTCTCTCAAGAACTTCATTGAGCAAGTCAAAGCCATGGTCTCGAAAATCAATGGTCAGTGACAGAGCTGCACTTGAGGCACTTAAGAGATCGTTGTGGTATGACACTCATTTCCGAGAGGAAATGACGCTCAGTACGCCACCAACCATCAAAGATGCTCTCCATCGAGTTGTGGGCTTCATTAAGCTTGAGGAGGATATCCGAGCGAACCAACGTAAGCTCCAACCTAAGCCCCCGAGCAAGAGCACATCCTCAGCCCCCAGCACTTCGACAAGATAGAAGTATGCACACTTCGAAACAAAAGGTGGAACAGGGCCATCCCCCAGGGATCGCCCAGACCACAGTCAGGAGCTGGGCGAAGAAATAATCCAAATACCTGACTGGACTCGCAACAGCTCCACCTATAATGAAAACGCCTACTGCGAAAATCACAAGGCACGCACCCATTCAACACTGAATTATCGTACCCTCAAAGGGAAACTAACAGAAAAGCTCCTGGCTGGAGAACTTGGTGATGTTTCCAAGTTCCTCGTGATGGAAGCTCATGAGGGAAGCGAACAGGAAGAAGAAACTGCTGAGGAAGAACCCAGCCAGGCTCCAGAGAGACCTAACTCGGAAAATCCTAATCACGGAAGAAGAACCGAGAAACCCACTAGACCAAACAGTCGGCAAAATGTTTATATGATCATGGGCGGATCAGAGTACTGCCCTGATACCATCTCTGTCATCAAAGTGTATCAACGCCAGGCAGAAACCAGCACCAGTTGGCCTTAACCTACTCCTCATGAGGATTTCCAGGCCACTTTCGAGGAAGATGACGCTGCTGAGATTCAGCATCCGTATAATAATCCACTTGTGATCCAGCTGGTGATAAGCGACATCGATGTTGCCAGGATCTTAGTCGATACTAGGAGTTCAGTCGAAATCATCTTCTGAGAAACTCTCCAAATAATGAACATCGACTTCTCCGAAATTGAGCCCATTCCGATTCCCTTTCCAGGTAGGAGGGGTTACCAAAGTCGTCAACTTCATAGTTACAGACTATCCAGCCATCTATAATGTTATCATGGAGATCCCTTGGATTAACTTAATGCGACACATCCCCTCAACCTATCATTTGTGCCTGAAATTTTCAACTAAAACAGGCGTAAAAACTGTTGGCGGGGGGGGGGGGAATCAAAAGATATCCCGAGTTTATTTCTTAGCCGAACACTAATTCCAGAAGCTCAAACTCAGCAACCATGTGCCTCTCAAACAAACTAAGACAAAATTGGCTAGACAAACTCCTGCGAAAGAAACTCCGAAAGAAGTTTCCAACGAGGAGATAACACCATCAATCCAGGAAGCCAAAACTTCCGCAACTCGCTCCGAGGAATCAAAAGATGCATCCGAGCCATCCCATATTCAGAACATGGAGACCTAGTGATGGGAATCAGTACATGTCACCGGACCGTAGCATCATGGATACCTCGGACGAGGGAGAACAGCTTGATCCAGAGCATGGAATAAGGAGCAATGGAGATGGGAAGCAGAACAAAGAACTCAGTAGGAAAATTGCCCGAGAGAATACAGATGATGGCCGAGGAAATCAGAACCGCTATCAAGACGCGTCGGGAGGTTATCGAGACGTAGGGGATTTCCATCGAGATGCAGACCGTACTGTCTATCGCTTACACCGGGCATTGGATGGAGATGAGCTGGTCTATGAGTCCCAAGCAAAACGCTGAGTATCGCAACCAGCTGAGCATCAGGGGCAATGCATACTGCGCAATAGAGACGCGTCCCGTACCGCTACCACTTTTACCCGAGACGCGTCCTGTACTCCAAACTTCTTGATCCTAGACGCGTCCAAAGACCCGCATATCTTTGCACGATCATCACCCGATTGTTCTCTCAATACTTCACCCACCATCAGCACCCGAATCATCGCATTGTCCGGATCGGTACCCGATAGAGATGAATACCGACCAATGACCGAGAAATTAAAATTTGATGGGATTTTGGAGTTTTCCTCCAGGACAAACTCCAAAATAAGACTCTTTCAGCTCAAGGAAGAAGTCTGTCACGTGATAACTCAGAGGGCTCAACTGGAACACCTTGTGCATCATGAACCGGTCTTGAGCATCATCCAATTGACCGAGCCAACCACCTAGCCGACATGCACGAGTAGCTGTGGGGTCATTTTGACCAAAATGCGTGGATTCAAGAGTCATTCTTCGCAGATTAATTTTAGTCTTGGTTTACATTTTCTATGTCATAATTTCACCTGAGAAAAATACTATATGTATTCTTCATCTTCGTCGTAATAAAAAACCAACTTTTTATCAAAATATTTCTATCCTTCGAGAAGTGATTTCTCTTGTTCTTTCTCTTCTTCTTTCTGAACAAACTCGGTTGCTAGTGCGTTCATCCAACAACCTCCTTCTTGATAATTTAGTGTTTATATCCATTGTGTCAAGAACCGGGATTATCAAACTAAGTTCATAGGCTTTGTGCGAAACCCTTCACCTTCATATCTCCTTCAACATGGTGCTAGTAGCCCACGTTGGAAGGATTATCCAGTCCAGCTTAAGAAAGATTTTCGGGAGTGTGTCAAGTGGTATCAGAGCAGATCTTAAGTTTGGTACTCTGTTCTTAACTTTTAAAATTCAATTAAACTTCTTTCTCTTCGAAATTTTCTGTTCTGTTTTCAATATAAATCTGGGCCATCCATTACTTCCATTGCAAATTTTTTTTATCATATTTTTTTTTTTAAGAAAAGAAAGCAAAAAAAAAAAAAAATCGAAGTTTCGAAAGTTTTGGAAATGATGGAAGAGTAATCCTGCTGGCTGAGGATAAATCCAGCCTTTGGATGGTTAAAACGGATTTCCTCTTCATTCTCTTCTGTACTTTCTTTACTCGGGGGTTTTTGGTTTTAATCCATTGGTTTGACTAAGTCTTGTTCACCAAGAACTCATTGAAATCACTTATTCCACAAAACAAAATTCGTGTGAAACACTAAGTAAGGAAACAAACACTTCAAGGTTTTCTTAACAAGTTTGCTAAGTGATCTACATGGAACCCATGTCGGCCAACAATAACAACCCACATGACACCGGTTGTTGGGGTCAAAACCCACATTTCCGGAAATTAACGACTAAAATATTTGAATATCGAAAAGGAGTTCCATATTTAGATATAAATATAAGTTTGGAGAGAGTTCGTTTTGAACTATTTTATCGATAAATTTACGGAAAAGGTATGAAATACTGTTTTCCGAGAATTTTTCCAATAAACCGATAAAGTCGCGATTCATCGAACAAAGGACGATCGGCTGGACGAAACAAGGACAGCCAGCTCGGTATCAAGACCTGCCCATGATACCGAGCTGGCTGCATCTCTTCATCATGTTTGGCTGATCCTTTTGTCCTTTGAACGATTCCTCCGAAAAACCGATAAAGTTGCGATTCCTCGAACAAAGGACGATTGGCTGGACGAAACAAGGACATCCAGCTCGGTATCAAGACCTGCCCATGATACCGAGCTGGCTGCATCTCTTCATCATGTTTGGCTGATCCTTTTGTCCTTTGAACGATTCCTCCGAAAAACCGATAAAGTTGCGATTCCTCGAACAAAGGACGATTGGCTGGACGAAACAAGGACATCCAGCTCGGTATCAAGACCTGCCCATGATACCGAGCTGGCTGCATCTCTTCATCATGTTTGGCTGATCCTTTTGTCCTTTGAACGATTCCTCCGAAAAACCGATAAAGTCGCGATTGATCACACAAAGGACGATCGTCAAGACGAAACAAGGACAGCCAGCTTGGTATCAAGACCTGCCAGTGATACCAAGCTGGCTGCATCTTATCAGCATGTTTGGCAAATCCTTTCATCGTTTGAACGATTCCTCTGATAAACCGACGAAAGTTACAATTTTTCGAGTAAAAGGCAATCAATCAAGCATGAAGAACAGCCAGCTCCGTATTTTGGGCAGACAATGATACTGAGCTGACTGTCGTACCGAGCTGGTTGCATTTCTTGCCAAGCATGTACCACAGAACGTCAATCTGGAAAGCACGGAGTAGTCAGTTTGGTACCAGGATACCGAGCTGCCTGTCATGATGCAGTCAGCTCGGTATCATCCTCCCTACTTGATACTGAGCTGGTCAACATGATGCTTCAGCTCGGTTTTATCCTTCACTTCCTGAAAACGGAACTGGCTGTCACTTTCCGTGAGTTCCGAGCTTAAAAGGCCATACGTTCAATGATCGAGGTGTATCATCTAAACCACAAGGCTTCTCTACATGAAACTACTTGGAAAATTTTCTCATCGCAATTATGAATCTCCTAGAATAAGAATCAGATCAAACAGAGTTAATACGAGAGAGTTATGTCATCCACAAGTTGGGCGTTGCAGCCAGCTCGTTACCGGAGAGCATGAAGCAGTCAGCTCGGTTTTTCCCTCAGACAGGATACCGAGGTGGCTGTCGTGATGCAGTCAGCTCGGTCACATCCTCCCTCCTTGATACCGATCTGGCTATCACCCTTCAGTATACCGAGCTGACTGTCACCTTTCAGTATACCGAGCTGGATGCATCCCACGAGTCATCGGAAGATCTCCTCCCATCCTAGATACCGAGCTGGATGCACCATGGGTTTGGAAGCAGCCAGCTCGGTTCTTTCTGTCCGAGCTGGATGCACCATGATTGTTTCCGTAACTTTCTATTTTATGTACTTCTATGCTTTGATGTCGTGTATGCTATTACGTTGTTATTATCCGTTCTAGGTAGGAGCATAATAGGGTTTCTGGGATTTTCTTATAGGAGAGTAGAGTAGTCCTAAGTTTTATTCTCACTCGTGGTTCATTAATGTTTTGAGATGCTTAGAAATGTTGTATGGATTTAGCATTGATATTTCGTCGGTCAGAGACATGTCATGCTTTTAGACGAGAATATGTTTGTGTTTTCGTATAGAATGTTGATGAAGTTGTGCCAGTGCTGCTAGGAAGCGTTTTGACTGGGCTTACGATAGGCTTGTGTTTTAGGAACTAAGTTATGTGTCTGTCTGGTTTTAGGGGATGCGAATAGAGTCCGGCTTACCTCCTCGTTTTTTCGACGTTAGTGGTATGCTAGATTGTGTTTCCAAGATGTTGAGTCAGTGTGCCATGGTCTTCGCTTACCGAATTAGCGAGTTTGCAATGAGGGTTAAGGCAGTGCGAGTCTCTTAATATGCTGGCATGCCCCTCTCAAAGTCAAACATAATAATATCGTCCAGGATATACCTAACCTTTTCTTATATAACAGGCTATTTTATCCGTGCATGTATGTGGTCAAACCTCTGCCCGCTTTGGGCTTTGGGTAGGTCCTTAAAGGACAAAGAAAGGTGCTTGTTGTGGCCAGCAACAAGAAAGTTTTGAAAAAGTGTTGGATTTGCGCAAATCGTTTTTTGAGATCGTGTAGGTAAAGTGTTGTAGAAATTTTTGGAATTTCTCTGGAAAATTTGTGCTTGGACTTGTTAAGAGTTTTCCAGAGTGTTTTCGGGAAATCTTGTGTTTTAGAACATGTTCCAAGTGTAGGAATGTTCGCGTTTTTTGAGTGTAGGAATGGTCTGTGTATACACTTCCACTCCCCCGAAATTGTTTTTTTGAAGTAGTTGGGCTTATCATGAGACAAGCTCCCTACATACCCCAATGCTAGGGGATCAAGCCAATTCGTAGTTCGTTTTTAGTGAAGCACTAGTGGTAGTACTTCTTAAGATGTATTGCATTCCAGCTTCGGATGACCAGTAGGTCGTCATCGTAGGCGAGTTCGTATACTCCTGGCCTGATGATTTTGGGGATTTTGCAGGGGCCTTCCCAATTTGCACCTAGTTTTCTAGCGTTCTTTTCCTGAGTGTTTTGAAAGAACTTTCGTAGAACGAGGTCGCCTTCTTCGAACCTCTGATTACGAAATTTTGAATTGTAGTATTTGGCAGCTGCTTGATGGTAGTTTGGCATTCGGATTAGTGCTTGGTCACGCCTTTTGTTGATGAGATCGAGTTCGTCCATGAGCATTGCCTGATTAATTTATTCTCGTTTGGGAAGAAAATTTCAGGGGACTCCCGGAAACTCAACTTCTGAGGGGATTATGCACTCTATTCCATAGACTAATACGAAGAGAGTTTTCCTGGTTACTTTTCTAGGTGTGATCCGGTGTGACCACAGCACGCCTTCGAGTTCATCATCCCATCTTCCCTTTTTTTCGTCCAGCCATTTCTTTAATCCATTGAGGATTGTTTTGTTGGCTGCTTCTACTTGGCCATTGCCCTGTGGATACCTCGGAGTTGAGAAACTCAGACGGATCTTCCATTTTTCGCAGAAGGATCTTCCATTTTTCGAGATGAACTGTGAACCATTATCGGTTACGATTTCGTAGGGAATGCCGTGTCTACAGATGATGTTTCTCCACATGAAATGGTCGACATGGGCATCCTTTATCCTAGCATAGGAGTCTGCTTCGATCCATTTGGAAAAGTAATCCGTCAGCGCGAGAAAGTATTGTTTTGCTTAGACTTATGCATTGGTCTGACGATATCTATCGACCAACGTATGAAAGGGTACAGTGAGGATATCAACGAAAGTATTTCGGCTGGCTGGTGGATCGTTGGAGTGTGATGTTGGCATTTCTCGCATCTTTTCAAGAATTTCTCGCAATCCTTGATCATTTTCAGCCAGAATATCTGTACTTTTTAATCTTCATGGCGTGTGCTCTTCCTCATGAGTGGTTTCCACATGACCCACTATAAATTTCATGCATGAATTTTCGGGCTTGTTCTCTTTCCACAAAGTTCATAAGGGGGCCAAAATGCCTCCACTTGAGAAGTTTTCCGTCGAAGAGGACGAAGAGTGCTACTTGTGCTCTCAGTTTTCGTGCAGCCCATTTTTTGGTGGAAAGCTTCCTGTTTGTGGTGTAGTGACGAATTCTCTCCGTCCATTCTTGGTGTTGGGGTCAAAACCCACACTTCCGGAATTAACGATTAAAATATTTAAATATCGAAAAGGAATTTCCATATTTAGAAATGAGTTCGGAGAAAGTTCATTTCGAACCACTATGTCGATAACTCTGTAAAGAAAGAAAGAAAAACTATCTTTCGAGAGTTTGTCCGAGGAATCGATGAACTCGCAAATCGTTGAACAAGAGATGATCGGCTGGACAAAATAAGACAGCCAGCTTGGTAACAAGACCTGCTAGTGATACCGAGCTGACTGGCATCTCTCCATCGTGTTCAG
>OVBI01003042.1:0-14956 GCA_900406495.1 Sisymbrium altissimum
GACCTTGTTTCTCATTCAATTGGGCCCACAATTGATCAACTATCCCAAAGAGCAAAAATGGGACTCTAGAACGAGAATGAGTCCCATTGGGATCTAATAGAGAACTTCGTGTCCCCAATGCTTAAAATGGACTTTTAATAAGTATGGAGGACAATGATAACGAGTACCACTTGAAACAAGCATCAGGGGAGTCTTAAATAAATAATATGAAGATTTAGACATTGTTTCTCATTCAATTGGGGCAACCATTGATCAACAATTCCAAAGACCAAAAACAGGACTNNGAAAAAGGGGACACTGGAACTGGAATGATTCCTATTTGGATCACAAAGGGAACTTCATGTCCCCAAATGCTTAGAATTGACTTTTAATGAGTATGGAGGCAAATGATAATGAGTACTACCTGAAACAAGCATCAGGGGAGTCTTAAATAAAGAATATGAAGATTAAGACCTTGTTTCTCATTCAATTGGGACCACCATTGATCAATAATTCCAAAGACCAAAAACGGGACTCTAGAACTGGAATGAGTCTCATTCGGTTCCAAAAGAGAACTTCATGTCCCCAAATGCTTTAAATGGACTATTAATGAGTATGGAGGCCAATGACAATGAATCCCACATGAAACAAGCATTGGTGGACTCTTAAATGAATAATAACAAGATCTAAACCTTGCTTCTCATTCAATTGGGGCCACCATTGATCAACGATTCCAAAGACCAAAAACGGGACTATGGAACTGGAATGATTCCCATTCGGATCCAAAATTGAACTTCATGTCCCCAAATGCTTAAAACAGACTTTTAATGAGTACGGAGACCAATGAAAATAAATCCCACATGAAACAAGCATTCGTGGAGTCTTAAATAAATAATATGAAGATTTAGACCTTATTTCTCATTCAATTGGGGCCACCATTGATCAACCATTCCAAAGACCAAAAACGGGACTCTGGAACTGGAATGAGTCTCATTTGGATACAAAAGAGAACTTCATGTCCCCAAATGCTTAACACGGACTTTTAATGAGTATGGAGGCCAATGACAATGAGTAGCATTAGGGGAGTCTTAAACAAAGAATTTAGACCTTGTTTCTCATTCAATTGGGGCCACCATTGATCAACCATTCCAAAGACCAAAAACGGGACCCTTGAACTGGAATGATTCCCATTTGGAGCCAAAAGGGAACTTCATGTCCCCAGATTCTTAAAATAGACTTTTAATGAGTATGGAGGCCAATGATAATGAGTACCACTTGAAACAAGCATTAGTGGACTCTTAAATAAAGAATATGAAGATTTAGACCTTGTTTCTCCTTCAATTGGGGCCACCATTGATCAACCATTCCAAAGACCATCAGGGGACTCTTAAATGCAGAATAAAAAGATCTAGACCTTATTTCTCAATAAATTGGGGCCACCATTGATCAACCATCCAAAAACAAAAACATAAATCTAGAACTGGAATGACTCCCATTTGGATCTAAAGGCGAACTTCATGTCCCCAAATGCTTAAAACGGACTTTTAATGAGTATGGAGGCGACAATGAGTACCACTTGAAACAAGCATAAGGGAACTCTTAAATAAACAATATGAAGATTTAGACCTTGTTTCTCATTCAATTGGGGCCACCATTGATCAACCATTACAAAGACCAAAAACGGGACTCAAGAACTGGAATGAGGTCCATTTGGATCCAAAAGGGAACTTCATGTCCCCAAATGCATAAAAGGGGCTTTTAATGAGTATGGAGGCGAATGAAAATGAGTACCACTTGAAACAAGCATCAGGGGACTCTTAAATGAAGAATAAAAAGATCTAGACCTTGTTTCTCAATCAATTGGGGCAACCATTGATCAACCATCCAAAAACAAAAACATGACTCTAAAACTGGAATGAGTCCCATTTGGATCTAAAACGGAACTTCATGTCCCCAAATGCTTAAAACGGACTTTTAAAGAGTATGGAGGCCAATGACAATGAGTACCACTTGAAACAAGATATAGGTGACTCTCAAATTAAGAAAATGAAGCTTTAGACATTGTTTCTCATTCAATTGGAGCCACCATTGATCAACCATCCAAAAACAAATACATGACTCTAAAACTGGGATGAGTCCCATTTGGATCTAAAACGGAACTTCATGTCCCCAAATGCTTTGAATGGACTATTAATGAGTATGGAGGCCAATGACAATGAATCCCACATGAAACAAACATTCGGGGACTCTTAAATGAAGAATAAGAAGATCTAAACCTTGCTTCTCATTCAATNAACGAGACTCTGGAACTGGAATGAGTCTCATTTGGACCCAAAACGGAATTTCACGTCCCCAAATGCTTAAAACGGACTTTTAATGTGTATGGAGGCCAATGACAATGAGTAACACTTGAAACAACCATTAGGGGACCCTTAAATAAAGAATATAGAGATTTAGACCTTGTTTCTCATTCAATTGGGGCCACCATTGATCAACCATTCCAAAGACCAAAAATAGGACTCTAGAACAGGAATGAGTCCCATCTGAATCCAAAAGTGAACTTCATGTCCCCAAATTCTTAAAATAGACTTTTAATGAGTATGGAGGCCAATGACAATGACTACTACTTGAAACAGGCATTAGGGAACTCTCAAATAAAGAATATGAATCTTTAGACATTGTTTCTCATTCAATTGGAGCCACCAATTATCAACCATTCCAAAGACCATAAACGGGCCGCTAGAACTGGAATGAGTGTCATTTGGATCTAAAAGGGAACTTCTTGTCCCCAAATGCTTAAAACGGACTTTTAATGAGTATGGAGGCGAATGACAATGAGTACCACTTGAAACAGGCATTAGGGGACTCTCAAATAAAGAATATGAAGCTTTAGACATTGTTTCTCATTCAATTGGGGCCACCATTGATCAACCATTCCAAAGACCAAAAATGGGACCCTAGAACCTGAATGAGTCCCATTTGGATCCAAAAGTGAACTTCATGTCCCCAAATGCTTAAAAGGGACTTTTAATGAGTATGGAGGCGAATGACAATGAGTACCACTTGGGACAAGCATCAGGGGACTCTTTATAATAAAGAATAAAAAGATTTAGACATTGTTTCTCATTCAATTGGGGCCACCATTGATAAACCATCCCAGAAACCAAAAACGGGCCGCTAGAACTGGAATGAGTCTCATTTGGATCTAAAAGGGAACTTCATGTGCCCAAATGCTTAAAACGGACTTTTAATGAGTATGGAGGCCAATGACAATAAGTACCACTTGAAACAGGCATTATGGGACTCTCAAATTAAGAAGATGAAACTTTAGACATTGTTCCTCAGTCAATTGGGGCCACCATTGGTCAACAATTCCAAAGACCAAAAACGGGCCTCTAGAACTAGAATGAGTCCCATTTGGTTCCAAAAGGGAACTTCATGTCCCCAAATGCTTTGAATGGACTATTAATGAGTATGGAGGCCAATGACAATGAGTACCACTTGAAACAAGCATCAGGGGAGTCTTAAATAAAGAATATGAAGATTTAGACCTTGTTTCTCATTCAATTGGGGCCACCATTGACCAATAATTCCAAAAACAAAAAACGGGACTCTGGAACTAGAACGATTCCCATTTGGATCCAAAAGGGAACTTCATGTCCCCAAATGCTTAAAACGGACTTTTAATGAGTATGCAGGCCGATGACAATGAGTACCACTTGAAACAAGCAATAGGGGACTCTCAAATATAGAATATCAAGCTTTAGACATTGTTTCTCATTCAATTGGGGCCACCATTGATCAACCATTACAAAGAACAAAAACGGGGAACTAGAGCTGGAATGAGTCCCATTTGGTTCCAAAAGGGAACTTCATGTCCCCAAATGCTTTGAATGGATTATTAATGAGTATGGAGGCCAATGACAATGAATCCCACATGAAACAAGCATTCGGGAGTTTTAAATGAAGAATAAGAAAATCTCAATCTTGCTTCTCATTCAATTGGGGCCACCATTGATCAACCATTCGAAAGACAAAAAACGGGACTCTGGAACTGGAATAAGTCCTATTTGGATCCAAGAGTGAACTTCATGTCCCCAAATTCTTAAAAGGGACTTTTAATGAGTATGGAGGCGAATGACAATGAGTACCACTTGGAACAAGCATCAGGGGACTCTTTAATGAAGAATAAAAAGATTTAGACCTTGTTTCTCATTCAATTGGGGCCACCATTGATCAACCATCCCAGAAACAAAAAACAAGACTCTAGAACTGGAATGAGACCCATTTGGATCCAAAAGGAAACTTCATGGCCCCAAATGCTTAAAACGGACTCTTAATGAGTATGGAGGCCAATGACAATGAGTACCACTTTAAACAAGCATTAGGGGACTCTCCAATAAAGAATATGAAGCTTTAGACATTGTTTCTCAGTCAATTGGGGCCACCATTGGTCAACCATTCCAAAGACAAAAAACGGGACTCTAGAACTGAATGAGTCTCATTTGGTTCCAAAAGGGAACTTCATGTCCCCAAATGCATTGAATGGACTATTAATGAGTATGGAGGCCAATCTCAATGAGTACAACTTGAAACAAGCATTATAGGACTCTTAAATAAAGAATATGGAGATTTATACCTTGTTTCTCTTTCAATCGGGGCCACCATTGATCAACCATCCGAAAAACAAAAAACAGGACTCTAGAACTGGAATGAGTCCCATTTGGATCCAAAAGGGAACTTCATGGCCCCAAATTCTTAAAAGAGACTTTTAATGAGTACGGAGGCCAATGACAATGAGTACCACTTTAAACAAGCATTAGGGGACTCTTAAATGAACAATGTGCAGATCTGGACCTTGTTTCTCATTCAATTGGGGTCACCAGAGATCAACCATCCCAAAGACCAAAAGCGGGACTCTAAAACGGGAATGGGTCCCATTTGGATCCAATAGAGAACTTCATGTCCCCAAATACTTAAAATATACTTTTAATGAGTATGGAGGCCAATGACAATGAGTACCACTTGAAACAAGCTTTAGGGGACTCTTAAGTAAAGAATATGAAGATTTAGACCTTGTTTCTCATTCAATTGGGGCCACCATTAATCAACCATTCCAAAGACCAAAAACGGGACTTTGGAACTGGAATGAGTCCCATTTTGATAAAAAAGTGAACTTCATATCCCCAAAGCTTAAAAGGGACTTTTAATGAGTATGGACGCGAATGACAATGAGTACCACTTGAAATAAGCATCAGGGGACTCTTACAGGAAGAATAAAAAGATCTAGACTTTGTTTCTCAATCAATTGGAGCCACCATTGATCATCCATCCCAAAAACAAAAACAGGACTCTAGAACTGGAATGAGTCCCATTTGGATCCAAAAGGGAACTTCATATTGATCAGAAAGAAGAGAGGAGGTGTTTGGTCAGTCGTCCGTACCGCGGTCCGTACACTCGACCGTACCACGGTCCGTACACCCGGCTGTACCGCGGTTCGTACATCTCTCCGGTACGCTTCATATTGGCTTTCAAGAAGCAAAGGAGTCTGTGCGAAAATAGGGACACTTCCCTTTTCTGTCCGTACATGTCCCTATCCGTACACAATACATCTTGGTGAACACGCTTCAGTAAAGGTCTTATCTCTTCTCATATGACCGTTGCATTTTCCTTCTTGAAGCTTCCTCATATGACCGTTGCAAGAAGGATGAGTCATCACGCGTATTGCTTTCCCTTTATGACACGCTTTCTTTTTGTCTTTTAGCTTGCTTTTAAGCTGTCACTCTTATCTTCTTTAGTTACTTTTTGGTATCTTTGTAAAGCATATTCTCTTTGCCATTGCCTTATATGGCTATGAATCGTGTGTCACTTACTTTATTGAAATGATAATTCTCTTTTCTCTCTAAACTTGTCCCTATTTCTCTCTAAACTCTCTTGAATCTCAAATCTAATATGGTATCAGAGCCAGGTTCATGAACCTTGGTGACTAATCTTTCTTCCTTAATCTCTTTCTTCATTCGGCCACTCCTTAATCTCTTCTTGGTCCCAGAATCTCTTCATCTCTTTCCTTTCTCCATCCGTACTCTTTCTTGTTCATCTCATTCTCGGTTCAAAATCTTCAGTCTTTCTGATTGCAAAACTCTTTCCTAAGCTTTGTGAAACTCAGTTTATCACAAAAGCTGTGTTCTTGTTGCTTGTGGTTGTGAAAATCTTGGATCTTGTTGGTTGTTGTGTTGTGAAACCCTTTGCTGTTCTCTGTTCTTACGCGTGAGAAGATGGAGCGAAACAAGGTGGTGTCTTTGCCAGTGGTTCTCAAGGGAGCTGAGAACTACTTGTTGTGGTCAAGGACTGCAAAAGCAGTCTTGTGTGGAAGGAAGCTTTGGGGTCACATTGAGAACTCAGAGCTTCCTCATGTTGAAGCCACGGAAGAAGGTTTGGAGGTTGTAGCTGCGGATTCAGATGGTTGGTACAATGAAGACCAGTCAGGCCTCTCCATTTTTCAGGGATCTGTGAGCTTACCTGTTCTTGAAGCCTACTCCTACTGTGAAGGAGCTAAGGAGCTGTGGGATACCTTGAGAAATGTGTTTGGGAATGTCTCAAATCTCACTAGGGTCTTTGAGGTGAAGAGAGCTCTCAACACCCTGTCTCAAGGTGATATGGAGTTCAATGCTTTCTTTGGGAAGTTTAGAAGCTTGTGGGTTGAGCTAGAGATGCTTAGACCAGCTACCCTTGATGCTGCTACTTTGAATGAAAGAAAGGAGCAAGATAAGGTGTTTGCTTTGCTTATGGTTCTGAATCCTGTGTTCAANAGGTGTGCTCTCAAATCCAAAAGGAGCAAGGCGCAGTGGGGCTGTTTGGTGCTAAAGGAAGTGAGCTTGTCTTGGCTAACAAGAGTGAGGCGGTTAATGTAAACCAGACTGAAGCTGCTGCTAACAAGGCGTTTTGTGAAAGGGAAGTGTGGATCTGTGAGCACTGCAAGAAGAAGGGCCATCTGAAGAAGAAATGTTGGATCCTACACCCTCACCTCAAGCAGAACCGCAGCAGCAGAGATCAGAGGAGGCCTAGAGCTAACCATGCGCAAACTGAGGAGGAAGCTGGTCCTTCAAACCGTGAGAAGGAGGGTTCAGCAATAAGAGCCTCAGCTGAGTATGTCAAGAAGTCTGACCATGATGCTCTGATCAAAGCCTTGAAAGAGTCTGGTAGAACTATAACCCCCTTTAGCTTTCATGCATTGCATACCATTGATGATATATTGCTAATCATGCTTTGAAAAATGACAAACCATTGATTGTGGATTCTGGGGCAAGTCATCACATGATAAGTGACTTGAATTTGATAAGCAATTTGAAACCTGCATTAGGAAATGTTACAATTGCTAATGGTGAGAAAGTTAGAATTGAAGGCATTGGTGATCTTAAGTTGTTTGATAAGAAATCTAACGGATTTTTTATGCCATCATTCACATCCAACTTGTTTTCTATTAAGAAAGCCACTACTGATTTAGATTGCTATGCCATTTTCAGTCCTAATGAGGTGTTTTTTCAGGATATTAAGTCAAGCAAGCTGCTTGGACAAGGAACTACCAGAAATGGTCTCTATGTTCTTGAAGACACCAAGCCTTTATCTTCTAATGCTTTAGTTGTTTCTTCTGTTAGTTATAATAAGAGTTATTTGTGGCATGCTAGATTAGGCCACCCTCATAATAAAGCTTTAAGCTTAGTTTTTCCTGATGTTAAGTTTGATAACAATGGTTGTGAGGCATGTATTTTGGGCAAACATTGTAAAACTGTCTTTCCAAAGTCTTCTTCTTCTATATATGAAAGTTGTTTTGACCTGATTCACTCCGATGTGTGGACTTCTCCTTGCTTATCTAGAGATAGTCATAAGTACTTTGTCACTTTCATTGATGAGAAATCTAAATACACTTGGTTGACCTTGTTGCCTACTAAGGATAGGGTGCTAGAAGCTTTTATTAACTTCCATAATTATGTTTCTAATCATTACAATGCCAAGATAAAGGTTTTCAGGTCTGACAATGGTGGTGAGTACACAAGTCTGGCTTTTAAACAACACCTAAGCAAACACGGGATTGTACACCAGACCAGTTGCCCTTACACTCCTCAACAGAATGGAGTGGCTGAGAGGAAGAATAGGCATCTTATGGAAGTAGCTAGAGCCCTCATGTTCCACAGAAACGTCCCCAAACGTTTCTGGAGTGATGCAGTCACAACTGCTTGTTATCTCATCAACCGAATCCCAACAAAAGTGCTTCAAAACTCTTGTCCATTTGAGGTATTAACTAAAACCAAACCTGTGATTGATTATCTAAAAGTGTTTGGTTGTGTGTGCTTTGTCTTAGTTCCAGGAGAACAAAGGAACAANGGATGCTAAGAGTACAAAATGCATGTTCATTGGCTATTCACCAAACCAGAAGGGGTACAAGTGTTACATTCCAGAAACCAAGAGGGTCCTTGTGTCACGGGATGTGAAGTTTATGGAGTCAAAGGGNATCAAGAGATGTGAAGTTTATGGAGTCAAAGGGGTTCTATGAAGAGCAACGCTGGAATGAGCTCAAGGACTTGCCACATTCAACCTCAGACCGAGCCCACACTTTGCGTATATTGCTTGAGACACTAAGGGGGAGTGAGCACCAAGCCTCTCAGCCTGCGCAGTTTGCACCAGTTCAAGAAGAGAACTCAGCACCAGAGGTTCCTGAGGAAGCCCCGTCTACTCCTGATGCTACTCACCCTGAAGAAGTTTCACCACAGGCCAATGTACCTCAATATGTTGAGCCTGAACCTGAGCTGAACTCTCCAGAAGATGAGCAGCAATCAGTCACTGAACCGGAGCAAGTCTTGCGCAGAAGCCAGAGGATCAGATACCCTGCCTCAAACTGGATCAACACAAGGGTCTACTACAACAATCAAGCTGTTGCTCACCCCACTCAAGCTGTGTGTTCTCTTGCGCATGTTCCTGAGGATCATTAAGTCTTCATTGGAGTTCTAGACAAAGAGCAAGTTCCGAGAACATATGATGAAGCAAAAGATCACAAGGTGTGGAGAGATGCTGTAGGAGAGGAGAAACAAGCTATGATCAGAAACCATACTTGGGATGAAGCTGACCTCCCACGCAAGAAGAAGACAGTGAGCTCCAAGTGGGTCTTCACAATCAAGTATAAGAGCAATGGTGAGATAGAACGGTACAAGGCAAGACTGGTGGCCAGAGGCTTTACTCAAACCTATGGAGAAGACTACAGAAAAACCTTTGCCCCGGTTGCCAAGCTTCCCACAGTCCGAGTTACCCTCTCCTTAGCTACTAATCTGAAGTGGGAGCTTTGGCAAATGGATGTGAATAATGCTTTCCTTCAGGGGGAGTTAGAAGAGGAAGTGTACATGACCCCTCCTCCAGGCGTGGAAGTAACTCCAGGGAAGGTTCTGAAGCTGCGGAAAGCTATATATGGTCTGAAGCAATCACCAAGGGCTTGGTACAGAAATCTGAGTGTCACTCTCTTGGATTGCGGTTTCAGAAGATCAGAAGCTGATCACACCCTCTTCACTCTTAAAAGCCAAACAGGTATAGTGGTCATTCTCATCTACGTGGATGATATCATCATCTCTGGGAATGACAAGGTTGGTATTCAAACGATTAAAGCTCTTTTGCATTATGTCTTTGATATTAAGGACTTAGGAGAGCTTAGATATTTTCTGGGTATTGAAGTTTGCAGATCTTCTGAGGGTCTCTTTATATCCCAAAGGAAGTATATTCATGATCTTTTGCATGAAACAGGTCAGAAGAATGCTACTCCAGCTAGNGACTCCCCTTGATGATGCTTACAAAGCTCACCAACAGGGGGAGAAACATGATGAGCCGTTTGGAGATGCCAAACTATACAGAAGACTGGTTGGTAAGCTTATCTATTTGACCCTCACTAGATCTGATTTGTGTTTTGCTGTGAACCAGGTGAGTCAACATATGCAAGCTCCCATAGTGTGTCATTGGAACATGGTGGTGAGGATCTTGCGCTACCTCAAGGGGACTAGTGAGCAAGGCATCTGGATGGGATGCAATGGGAGTTCTGAGGTGGTTGCCTATTGTGATGCTGACTGGGCTGGAGATAGAGAAGACAGGAGATCCACCTCCGGTTAGTGCACATTCATTGGAGGGAACCTGGTTACTTGGAAGATGACTATAGGCCCATGAGGAGGCTCACTACAGAACTCATGTGGTTGAAGATGCTGTTGGAGGATGTTGGGATTGAGATTCCGAGACCAATCATAATGCATTGTGACAATCAATCAGCTATACACATTGCTTCTAATCAAGTCTTCCATGAAAGAACCAAGCACATTGAAGTGGATTGTCACAAAGTTAGAGAGCAGATGGAGCTTGGAGTGATCTTACCGTGCTATACAAGGAGTGAAGATCAACTAGCTGACATCTTCACCAAGGCCGCAAGCTTGAAGGTATGTGAGTCCATCTGTGAGAGGCAAGGTCTTATCAGCTTGCCAGCTTCAGGATCCCCTAAGTGATGATCTCACACTCTTTTTCCCTAACTGAAGTTTTGTCCCAACGGGTTTTCTTCACTTCGGTTTTTTTAATGTGGTGAGTATCTGATCTTCCCAAGCATAAGACTTCAGTAATCTTGCTGCTTTGCTTGAGGGGGAGTGTTGATCAGAAAGAAGAGAGGAGGTGTTTGGTCAGTCGTCCATACCGCGGTCCGTACAGTCGACCGTACCACGGTCCGTACACCCGGCCGTACCGCGGTCCGTACATCTCTCCAGTACGCTTCATATTGGCTTTCAAAAAGCAAAGGAGTCTGTGCAAAAATAGGGACACTTCCCTTCTCTGACCGTACATGTCCTTATCCGTA
Source organism: Sisymbrium altissimum (assembly GCA_900406495.1). NCBI lineage: Eukaryota > Viridiplantae > Streptophyta > Magnoliopsida > Brassicales > Brassicaceae > Sisymbrium > Sisymbrium altissimum. The sequence goes on from OVBI01003042.1 coordinate 10,850, forward strand.
CAGAATACATCTTGGTGAACATGCTTCAGTAAAGGTCTTATCTCTTCTCATATGACCGTTGCACGTTCCTTCTTGAAGCTTCCTCATATGACCGTTGCAAGAAGGATGAGTCATCACGCGTATTGCTTTCCCTTTATGACGCGCTTTCCCTTTGTCTTTTAGCTTGCTTTTAAGCTGTCACTCTTATCTTCTTTAGTTACTTTTTGGTATCTTTGTAAAGCATATTCTCTTTGCCATTGTCTTATATGGCTGCAAATCGTGTGTCACTTAATTTATTGAAATGAGAATTCTCCTTTCTCTCTAAACTTATCCCTATTTCTCTCTAAACTCTCTTGAATCTCAAATCTAAAACTTCATGTCCCCAAATGCTCAAAACGGACTTTTAATGAGTATGGAGGCCAATGACAATGAGTACCACTTGAAACATGCATTAGGGGACTCTAAAATAAAGAATATGAAGATTTAGACCTTGTTTCTCCTTCAATTGGAGCGACCATTGATCAACCATTCCAGAGACCAAAAACTGGACTCTAGAACTGAAATGAGTCCCATTTGGTTCCAAAAGGGAACTTATTATCCCCAAATGCTTTAAATGAACTATTAATGAGTATGGAGGCCAATGACAATGAATCTCACATGAAACAAGCATTCGGGGACTCTTAAATGAAGAATAAGAACATCTAAACCTTGCTTCTCATTCAACTGGGGCCACCATTGATCAACCATTCCAAAGACCAAAACCGGGACTCTGGAACTGGAATGATTCCCATTTGGATCCAAAAGGGAACTTCATGTCCCCAAATGCTTAAAACGGACTTTTAAAGAGTATGGAGGCAAAGGACAATGAGTACCNACATTTGAGGACTCTTAAATAAAGAATATGAAGATTTAGACCTTGTTTCTAAGTCAATTAGGGCCTGCATTGATCAACCATTCCAAAGACCAAAAAGGGGACTCTAGAACTGGAATAAGTCCCATTTGGATCCAAAAGGGAACTTCGTGTCCCCAAATGCTGAAAACAAACTTTTAATGAGTATGGAGGACAATGACAAAGAGTACCACTTGAATCAAGCATTAGGGGACTCTTAAATAAAAAATATGAAGATTTTGACCTTTTTTATCATTCAATTGGGGCCACCATTGATCAACCATTCCAAAGACCAAAAACGGGACTCTAGAACTGGAGTGAGTCCCATTTGGATCCAAAAGGGAACTTCATGTCTCCAAATGCTTAAAACAAACTTTTAATGAGTATGGAGGACAATGACATTGAGTACCACTTGAAACAAGCATATTAGGGCACTCTTAAATAAAGAATATGAAGATTTAGACCATGTTTCTCATTCAATTGGCGCCACCATTGATCAACCATTCCAAAGACCAAAAACGGGACTCTAGAACTGTCATGAGTCGAATTTGGAGCCAAAAGTGAACTTCATGTCCCCAAATGTTTAAAACGACCTTTTGATGAGTATGGAGGCGAATGACAATGAGTACCACTTGAAACATGCATTAGGGGACTCTTAAATAAAGAATATGAAGATTTAGACCTTGTTTCTCATTCAATTGGAGCCACCATTGATCAACCATTCCAAAGACCAAAAACTGGACTCTAGAACTGAAATGAGTCCCATTTGGTTCCAAAAGGGAACTTCATGTTCCCAAATGCTTTATATGGACTATTAATGAGTATGGAGGCCAATGACAATGAATCCCACATGAAACTAGCATTCGGGACTCTTAAATGAAGAATAAGAAGATATAAACCTTGCTTCTCATTCAATTGGGGCCACCATTGATCATACATTCCAAATACAAAAAATGGGACTCTGGAACTGGAATGATTCCCATTTGGATCCAAAAGGAAAATTGATGTCCTCAAATGCTTAAAACGGACTTTTAATGAGTATGGCGGCCAATGACAATGAGTACCACTTGAAATAAGCATTTGACGATTCTTAAATAAAGAATATGAAGATTTAGACCTCGTTTCTCATTCAAGTGGGGCCTGCATTGATCAACCATTCCAAAGACCAAAAACAGGACTTTAGAACTGGAATGAGTCCCATTTGGATCCAAAAGGGAACTTTATGTCCCCAAATGCTCAAAACAAACGTTTAATGAGTATGGAAGACAATGACAATGAGTACCACTTGAATCAAGACTTAGGGCACTCTTAAATAAAGAATATGAAGATTTAGATCTTTTTATCATTCAATTGGGGCCACCATTGATCAACCATTCCAAAGACCAAAAACGGGACTCTAGAACTGGAATGAGTCCCATTTGGATCCAAAAGGGAACTTCATTTCCCCAAATGCTTAAAACGAAGTTTTAAAGAGTATGGAGGACAATGACAATGAGTACCACTTGAAATAAGCATTAGGGCACTCTTAAATAAAGAAAATGAAGATTTAGACCATGTTTCTCATTCAATTGGCGCCACCATTGATCAACAATTCCAAAGACCAAAAACGGGACTCTAGAACTGTAATGAGTCGAATTTGGAGCCAAAAGTGAACTTCATGTCCCCAAATGTTTAAAACAAACTTTTAATGAGTATGGAGGCGAATGACAATGAGTACCACTTGAAACATGCATTAGGGGACTCTTAAATAAACAATATGAAGATTTAGACCTTGTTTCTCATTCAATTGGAGCCACCATTGATCAACCATCCAAAAAAAAAAAAACAAGACTCTAGAACTGGAATGAGTCCCATTTGGATCCAAAAGGGAACTTCATGGCCCCAAATGCTTAAAAGGGACTTTTAATGAGTACGGAGGCCAATGACAATGAGTACCACTTTAAACAAGCATTAGATGACTCTTAAATGAAGAATGTGCAGATCTGGACCTTGTTTCTCATTCAATTGGGGCCGCCAGAGATCAACCATCCAAAGACCAAAAACAGGACTCTAAAACGGGAATGAGTCCCATTTGGATCCAATAGAGAACTTCATGTCTGCGAATGCTTAAGATGGACTTTTAATGAGTATGGAGGCCAATGACAATGAGTACCACTTGAAACAAGCACTAGAGGATTCTTAAATAAAGAATATGAAGATTTAGACCTTGTTTCTCATTCAATTCGGGCCACCATTGATCAACCATCCCAATGACCAAAAACGGAAATCTAGAACGGGAATGAGTCCCATTTCGATCCAATAGAGAACTTCATGTCTTCAATTGCTTAAAAGGGACTTTTAATGAGTGTGGAAGCAACCGAAAAAGAGTATTACTTGAAACAAGCATTAAGGGACTCTTAAATAAAGAATATGAAGATTTAGACCTTGTTTCTCATTCAATTGGGGCCACTATTGATCAACCATCCCAATGACCAAAAACGGGACTCTAGAACTGGAATGAGTCCCATTTGGATCCAAAAGGGAACTTCATGTCCTCAATTGCTTAAAAGGGACTTTTAATGAGTGTGGAAGCCAATGAAAATGAGTACAACTTGAAATAAGCATTATGGGACTCTTGAATATAGAATAACAAGATCTTGACCTTGTTTCTCATTCAATTGGAGCCACCATTGATCAACCATCCCAAATACCAATATCGGGACACTTGAACTGGAACGATTCCCAATTGGATCCAAAAGGGAACATCATGTCCCCAAATGCTTAATACGGACTATTAACGAGTATGGAGGCCAATGATAATGAGTACCACTTGAAACAAGCATTAGGCGACTCTTAAATAAAGAATATCAAAATTTAGACCTTGTCTCTCATTTAATTGGGCCACCATTGATCAACCAATCCAAAGACCAAAAACGGGACTCCAGAACTGGAATGAGTCCGATTCGGATCCAAAAATGAAGTTCATGTCCCCAAATACTTAAAAGGGATTTTTAATGAGTACGGAGGCGAATGACAATGAGTTCCACTTGAAAGAAGAATCAGGGGACTCTTAAATGAAGAATAAAAAGATCTAGACCTTGTTTCTAATTCAATTGGGGCCACCAATGATTAACCATTCCAAAGAACAAAAACGGGACTCTAGAAATGGAATGATTCCCATTTTGATCCAGAAGGGAACTTTATGTCCCCAAATGCTTAATACAGACTTTTAATGAGTATGGTGGCCAATGATAATGAGT
>OVBI01003043.1:0-14946 GCA_900406495.1 Sisymbrium altissimum
TATATATATATATATATATAAAATTTGGGTTATAGATATTGGTTTGAAAAAATGTTTTGGCTAATAGGTGCGATGGACACTCCATTTTCTTTATTAAAATATTGATTTTTGAAACCTCTAATAAAAACAATTTTAGCAAATTATCTTTGATCAAAATCAGATGTAGCAAATTACTCATTCTAGTGGGTTATCATCAATTAAGTTATTTTACTGACTGAACAATGATGGAGAATATACACACTGAAACATTTCATATGTTTTTGACAAATGATCGATAAGTCGAAATTTTATTCAAATTTGCAAATCTAATTTCATCATCAGACTTTGCATTTTAATAAAAATTAAAAGGAAAAAAGTGGTGAAGTTCTAATTGTTGATGAGTGTGGGGATAATACACATTATGTAGATCATGGAACACATACAATAAAATAGAGTAAACTAAGAGAAGAATTATTTAGGAAAAAATTATGAATTCGCAATTTGAAGTTAATAGAGAAAATTTTGATTATAAAGATATGACAATAAATATTTTAAAATTTTAAATATTTAATAATTTAAAAATCAATTAATCTCGAAATAAAAAAGGAACAAATATCATGTTAGTTATTAATTTAAGATGGGTTTAATTGATATTTCATACATAAAATATTAAAATTTTAATTATATAAGATTTGATTTATTTCTTTAATTTTGCTACAAAATTTAGTCTATTTTATTAATTCTCTCTATATATTTTAGCTAGTAAAATTCAGAAGCCCATACCACACTAGTACAATAATTAGTCAATCATAACATTAATCCTTACATGGTTATTTAACATTGGTACCAAAAAAAAAAAGTCCTTACATAGTTGCCAGCTGCCATGAAGAAACCTAGCAATCTAATGTGCCTGTTAAAGATATCTCTCTCTCTCTCTCGGACTATTAACCCTAGTTCATACTTTTTATTTAAATTTTTGTTTCTATGCGTACACGTGATTTTATACATATTTTCATAGAATTTGCATTTCCGGATTCTCATCCGTCCTAGGAGTTTGTTTATTTATGTATAGTGCTTATAACTAGAGTACGAAACAACTTTTAAAACTACGACAATATTAATGTAAGCTATGTATTGATTAAAGATATACTATCGAGAGAGACGATGAATATGAATTCAAGTAATTTGTGTATTATATTTGTATCTAACGGTCAAACTCCAAATCTGATCTTAAACTCTAGCTGAACATTGAAGAAACAACAAATATTTAGAAAATATATAGTTATCTACACCAATCCTATAGAATCATAATCAGCGTGATATATGTTTTATACGATTTGATCTTTTATAAATTTCTTCGTAACAACGAACAGTGATATATAATCGTGTTAAATAAGATAAACTAAAAAGTACTCTACGTCATAGATTATCAACTTGCCTCCAAAACAACAACATGATTCCCTAAGCTACATATTATTCTACTACTTAAAAAATATTAATCACGATTAGTTTAAAGTCACTCCGTTATTAGCGTTATAAGCAAAGCTTGTTAGTATTGACCATCTTTATCGACGACCAACAAAAGAGTCACAAGAAAAACGAGCCACGTAAGTCCGTAATGACGCCTATGACCAATAAAGACAAAACCCAAACATCGTTAAACGCTTACGTGGCAGAGACATGTGGGTCCCTAATGTTTTCAAAAACTGACATTAGCTTATTTGTCGACTGTACCTTTTGTCCCCCGTCTCGGCTACAACCCTGTGACAAACAAAGATCAAGTCAAATAATCTAACCAAAAGTACTGTGGGCCCACACGTATGTCCACGTGGACATCACTGACGTGGCATCTCGGCTCCTATAAATACAACCCACTCTTCGCCGAGTTATCCTCATCAAACGAGTAAAGCATTTGCTATATTAAAACACATTCATCTTAAAAGAAAACATTCCATCAATCATGGCCGTCGATTCACCTCTTCAATCTCGGATGTCTTCATCGACGACCTCTGAGAAAGACGTGAAGGCTCTCGGTTTCATAGAGGAGATGACTCGGAACCCTGACTCGGTTCAGGAGAAGGTTCTTGGAGAGATACTGAGTCGTAACTCGGGTACCGAATATCTGAAACGTTTCGATCTTAATGGCTCCATTGATCGGAAAACATTCAAGACCAAAGTTCCGGTGGTTACTTACGAGGATTTAAAGCCGGAGATTCAACGTATATCCAACGGCGATCGTTCTCCGATCTTGTCTTCTCACCCCATCACCGAGTTTCTCACAAGGTAAGACAACTTTAACAATAATTAATATTCTAATATAAAAAAGTTATAAAAGTAGTTATAGTTGACCATAACTTATATTTTTGTACGTATATGCAGCTCTGGGACATCTGCTGGTGAAAGGAAATTAATGCCGACAATTGAAGAAGACTTAGACCGACGTCAGCTTCTATACAGTCTTCTCATGCCTGTGATGAATCTGTTAGTATATATTCTTTAAAAACATTTTCTTTAATTATTCTTGTAACAATTAATTAATGATTACATAAAATTAATCAAAAATAAATATTTGATTAATTACAGCTACGTGCCGGGATTAGACAAAGGCAAAGGGTTATACTTCCTGTTTGTGAAGTCGGAGTCTAAGACGTCAGGTGGGTTACCGGCTCGTCCGGTTCTCACCAGTTACTACAAAAGCGACCACTTCAAGAGACGGCCGTACGATCCGTACAATGTCTACACTAGTCCTAACGAAGCCATCCTCTGCCCTGACTCGTCCCAAAGCATGTATGCTCAAATGCTATGTGGTCTATTGATGCGCCACGACGTCCTCCGTCTCGGAGCAGTCTTTGCCTCCGGTCTCCTCCGTGCTATAAGCTTCCTTCAGAACAATTGGAAGGAACTAGCTCGGGATATCTCAACCGGAACCCTAAGTTCTAGAATCTTTGACCCTGCGATGAAAAGCCGCATGTCGAAGATTTTGACCAAACCCGATCAAGAATTGGCCGAGTTTTTGATCGGGGTGTGTTCACAAGAGAATTGGGAAGGGATAATCACTAAGATATGGCCTAACACGAAGTACCTTGATGTGATTGTTACTGGAGCGATGGCTCAGTATATCCCGACACTGGAGTACTATAGCGGCGGATTACCGATGGCTTGCACGATGTATGCTTCATCCGAAAGTTATTTCGGGATTAACCTAAAGCCAATGTGTAAACCTTCGGAGGTTTCTTACACAATCATGCCAAACATGGCCTACTTCGAGTTTCTCCCACACGAACACGACCGAGCAGCAGAAGCGGCATTGGATGAAACCGCACTTGTGGAGCTAGCCGATGTTGAAGTCGGAAAAGAGTACGAACTAGTCATCACGACCTACGCCGGGCTCTACCGTTACCGAGTTGGTGACATTCTTCGTGTAACGGGGTTCCATAATTCGGCTCCGCAGTTCAAATTCATAAGGAGAAAGAACGTTTTGCTAAGCATCGAATCCGATAAAACCGACGAGGCTGAGCTACAAAAGGCTGTGGAGAATGCATCAAGGTTGTTTGCAGAGCAAGGAACGCGTGTAATCGAGTACACGAGCTACGCGGATACGAAGACCATACCAGGTCACTACGTGATCTACTGGGAGCTACTTGGTAGAGACCAATCCAACGCTCTTCCTAGCGACGAGATCATGGCTAAGTGCTGTTTGGAAATGGAGGAATCGCTCAACTCGGTTTATAGACAAAGCCGGGTCGCGGATAAATCGATTGGTCCGTTGGAGATACGTGTGGTCCAGAACGGTACGTTTGAGGAGCTCATGGACTATGCAATCTCGAGAGGTGCATCAATTAATCAGTATAAAGTCCCGAGGTGCGTGAGCTTCACGCCGATCATGGAGCTGCTTGACTCTAGGGTTGTGTCTACTCATTTTAGCCCTTCGTTGCCGCATTGGTCGCCAGAGCGACTTCGTTAGATGAGGCTTACGAAACTTCTCGAACCCATGCGTTGCGGTTCTAGCATAAAGCTCTGTTTCTGACTCTTAAGAGTCTTCTGCTAGTTTTATTATTTTGTTGTCTTTCGGGTTTGTGAATCGTACAATAAAATTTGAATTACGTACTGATGTCTGATGATGTTTTCCCCTCTCACTTCAGTCGGAATCCAGCTAATGAGTAGTTTAATTAGCTAGTGTCGTATAGCGAGATAAAACAAACTGCAAAACCAATATCAACTAATAATTTTGCTAGATCTCACTTAATTAGAGCGAGATAAAATTTTGCTGTATTCCAAAAATGTTCTGATTTTACAATGAAAAATTACGTCAACGTAAATTTCTTCAACTTGCTGCTCTTTACATTTAAAAAAAAACAAAATATACCAGATCTGAAATATACAATGATCAGATAATCACTTGTTGGACTAACTAGGTCATTTAACCCGAATTTATGTTCGAAAAAAAAAGTCAACCCCAATTATTATTCTCTGATTCTCTCAATGTCAAGTTGTCAACAACACACAGGAAAAGTAAATCATTAATTATTCCGCAAGAGAGAACTCAGAGAAAAGCATTGTTTTGAAACAAAAACGTAACATACACTTCAAAAAAAAAGTGATCTATGTAATGTGCCCTAATTATTCCAACTAAATACTAAACAGATCAAACTATAAAAGTAATGTCACGCGAATTTGTTAAATTTAAGTGAACCCAAAAAGTTCTTTAGTATTTGAACATCTTTAAGTCCAGTCCGGTCAAACAACCGGCCCATTCCAAGTTGAAGCCTAATATCAGTATGTAAATAGAACATCAAAACTTTATAAATAAATAATGTGGACATTAGAGTATTTTATTAATTTATATAATTATTAGTTTAAAAATAATTTCGAATATATAATTTTCAATATCATTTAAATTAATATAAAAATATTTTTTGCTTATATAATTTGCTTTTGATATAATTCTTATACAAATACGCGTAATCGATTGTAATATTTTTACATTACAAACAAAGGAATTTAACATATCTAGTGTGTAAGAATAATATAGTTAGCGTTGTTTGGCTGCTTTGTCATTATCAAATAAACTTTTGATTCTTTTGGTGGATTTTTTGTTTTTTTTTTCATATATATGCTCCACAAAGCATTTGTGCTCGTCTAGCTTTTATTTAAATTCGTTAAAGATAATTTTTATGTTTTTTTTTAACACATAATTTTGATATTATCTTTTTAGCATATGTGTTGATTCGTATAGACAAAAATTGCACTGGATTTGTTTCACATGGGATTCGGCTAAATTTTATGCATCATCCAGAAAATAATAGTTTTTATGTATATATAACAAAGAAAGGTTTTCTTTATGTAAACAAAGCAAACTAATTTCTAACAATTTCTATGGTTCAATGCTGAATCCAAAATTTATAAAATAATTAATAGTAATAATCACTAATCAGATACATAGTAGTTTAGTAATTAACTATTAATGTTATATATACGTTATCATCATGGTATTATTTGGATTCAGTTATTAGTTTCAATTTAAGAGTTTCAATTTATAGATTGAATACTAAAAGTTACCTTATATGACTACTTAGCATTTAGCTAAGATATCTCCAAAATCAACTTTATATTTAAGATTTTAAACATAATAAAAATAATCTTAAAACTTTGAATTTTAAGGTTTTAAATAATAGAACCTTAAATAATTCACTTTTCAAAACCTTAAATTTGAGATTCCATATTATTTTAGTTCTTACAATGATATATCTTACATATTCTATCTATTTATTTAACTTTTATCATCTTAACCCCATAATTATATATTTCTATATATATATACATATATTTCACGTACAAAGTGAAAAGGGAAATTGTCAAAAATATCATTTTATTCATATCATTTTTCAAAATTTAAAAATCTATAAAGCTTTATAAAAGATTTATAAACATTAAAATATTTATTCATACATTTATAAAGCTTTAGAAATGATTTATTAATCATTATAAATGTTTTTTTTTTCAACAAAAAACATCAAAAACAAAAAAGTAATTTAAAATGACTCTTTAATCCAGCTTGGTGATACCGAATCAGCATGAAAAGCTTCTGAAGGAAGAATTCTAACACTGCGCGCCAATTTGTCAGCTTTATACAGTATACATAATTATTAACACAGTTTTATATGGCTTTATAAATATTTTATAAAAGTTTAGGAATCTGATTGATGAAAACAATTCTAATTTATAGATTAAAAGCTTATGAAACTGAAATTATTGGAACAATTCGATTTTGATGAGAATTAGAATCAAGAGGCACCATTTTCATTTTCAATAATTCTATCAACTAATTTTTTTATTATTATAATTTATATTTAAATTTAAAGATATAATTATATTTTAATTTTGTAGTTATTTTAAGAATTTTTAATAAAAAAAATATTTCAGAAAAAACGAATTTTGTGAAAAAATTTTATGAAAAGATGAAGAATAATTTCATCATATAAAATAGATGTTTACCGGAAAAAATAGATTTATGCCATAAAAAAGGAAAAAAAAATCAACATGCTTTTAATGAAAAACATACTTATTTTTTTATCTTTCAAAAAATGTATTTATAAAAATAACTTATTTGTATGTGTATATTTAAATAGTGATATCTCTAAAAATGCATTTTTATAATCTTATAATTTATAAACAAAATTGCAAAGAAAGAAAATACAACTCATAATGATCTTTTACACGCTGATTACCATACAATAATTGTTACTGGATAATTAAAAAAGAAGAAGGTTTAACCACTTCTAGTAATTTGGGATATCAGTCTAATAACGTTTGGTAACACTTCATTTTTATTATATCTAGTCATTGTTTAGTCTTGAATTCATAACAGAATTATAAAATGGCACGTGGGAATAGCTTCTGTTATTTATAGTAGTAATCAAAGACCATATAGAAAGTAAACTTCTAAAAGTAAAACACATTCATTCAGAATGATTTAAGTCAGAGCTTAATTATAATTTATCAAAAAGCCATTCTTTATTTTTTGTCAGCAAAGTGATTCTTTAGTAAAGAAAACTATATAGTATATTATATATATATATAGATATATATATATCAATTTTGGACTACCCTGCACATGTCAGTAGTCTCCCTCATTTGTTATAGTAAGTATTTAAGAGACGTGTGTTTTATTTGATTGAAATATTTTTCTAATTTAAAGTATTTTGATAAAAAAAAAATAATAAAAATAGAAAAACTGAAATTTTGTGATTTTAGATGTGACTTTAAAGCATTTTCATAAAAATTTAAAATTCTATTTGATTCATTCAAAGTTACCAAGAAGACTTATTAAATATCAAACTGATCCAAATCTAATAAATATGTATATGCTTACTTTACCTTTGTTTCTTGATATTAAATATTTTGGATTTTTTATTTCTTTTATTTTGTTAAGCTTATGTGCAGAATTTATATTTATTTAATATATTGTGATTATTTATATTTTTTAATATTTTTGTTATAGGTTAAATTGTTTTTTAACCAGATATTTTCTAAGTAGAAAATAAGGACACTTATTAGTATTTTGCTCCGGTCTTCTGGGTACAACTCCGACAAGGGAAGGTGGGTGACCCGTTAAATATACGCTCGTGACAGTGACGACTATCTAGGTAGCAAAAAGTGCTAAGTGGTAACCACCTAAAGGTCCTGTCATTAGATATCATATACAGTAATATTCATTTACCAACACTTCAAAAAAAATGTGCTTATTTATCGTACCCAACTTTTAGGTTTTCTCAACATACCCACCCTAAACTGTTATTTTTCTTTGTTCTTACACTGTTAGTCTGTTAAATGTATACATTACCCATCCATCTTAGTTCTTAACTAACATTAAAAATTTAAAGCAAGACAAAAAATAGTAAAATCAATATTTCTATTAGTTCTAGGTTGATTTCGTGTATACCTGAACTGGCATGGTTCGTGTCTTTCTAGTTACAAACAAAAGTATCCTATAAAAAAATCTCCTCTTGCGATAAATAAAATAATATAAAAAAACAAAAATACAGGTGATTGATAGTATAACATTTTTCAATTATTTATGTTTCAAAACGATTATACTATTTCTATTATTATTTAAAATATTCATCAAATTTTCTTGTTTTATTGATATGTTAAAATACAACTAAAATGAGAAATTATTTATCTATTATAACTATTTTTATTATGTGTAAAGTTTTATTTCTTTTTCTTATAGAATTATTTCCATGTTATACTATTCAAATAAACATACTAGTCAATTATATTTTTATATTTAATATTTTAGAATAAGTGATGCATCATTTTAACCTAAACGTTTTTTTATTTTAGTTAAAAGTAATGATGCTTTAGGGTTTTAATGTAATTATTTAGAAATTTTTACTCTTAGAATTCTTAATTACGTTTTATTATTGGAAAATTATATAATATATAAATTATGTAAAGAAAAAAATCATGTATTTTTTTAGTGTGCATATGAAATTAGATGTTATACATGATTTATTCTGAATTGGATAGAATATAAAATTAGTTACTTTTTTTTTACTTCCAAATCTTTGTGGCTTAGAAATTCTCTCTTTCAAAAAACAACTTATTTAGTCGACAGTTTTTTTTAAAACTAATTCCTTTTAATGTACTTAATTAATTTTTGATTTCAATATATCAATTTAGCTGTTTTTTTGTTAGAATATCTCCAACAATACATATCCTTATATAAAGTTCTTCAGTAATAAAATATTTGTTATTCTATTTTTAAATTTTTATTTAAATTTTATTTTATATTTAAAAATTTATCAATCAGAAAAATACGTAAATTTTTGTAATCTTAAGAAAGTTTTTTACTGTCACTTCTTTGACAGATATTTCTCTTTCTGTTTACCTTTTTATTAATTTTATTTTTCAAAGTTATAATCCACTAAAAAAAAAAAGTAAAAAATCACTTTGTCTATCTGTTTTCACACACATTTTTATCATTTTAGGTTTAAGATATCTTTTCACTATGACCATTCAAAATAAAGATATTGAATTTAAAATTTAATTATTTAATACTCACATTCAAAATATTAAATAAATATAGAAAACTGACATAAATTAATTTTATGTTAAAAAAGAGAAAAAATGGATTCACAAAAAATAAGCATTATTTCTTGAGAGAAAATTATTTTACATACATGTGGTATGCATAAACCACTTTTTACTCTCATTTTTTTTTTTTCGAAAATACATGTGTTTTTTCGCTTTAGGTGGTTAACATTTTTGAGATATTTTATCTCTTTATATGTATTCAACATCTATTATTATATAATAATAATTTTTTATTCATGTTTTTATATCAAAATTCATTATTTTTATACTTAATAATAAAATTAGAATCATTTTATTTGGATACAGAAAAAAATAATATTTTACAATACTTTTCTATTTATTCACCAATATAGATACTTAATACAATTTATGATATAATTCGCCAATATAATTTTTGGAAATAAAAATGTGAAATAAAATATAGTAGGAACAAATGTTGAATTTTATTAAATAAAGACTATTGTATAAATTAAAATTAAATTATGTATTAAATGATTAGATGAAAAAAAAAATATAGAGTGTTAAAAATTAAGATGGAGATTGTTGAATTTGAAAACCATTTGGTCTAAGATAATAACTTATTTATCCTATGGAATGTCCCATCTCAATAAATAAATATCGTGGAATCTATGATTTGCTAAAAAAAATAAAATAATAATACATGATCAAGATCCAATACGACAAAAATACTTCTATATAAATACCAATAGCGTGGACTACCAACCTGATAGTTTCCAGGACGCTATCACCAACAAATTCGTTAGAGGGAAAAAAAAATATATAGTTGAAGATGTTTTACTATGTGATTATCCTGCCGTTAGCTCTCTTTCTCTTGGCTTACAAATTCATCTCCACCTCCAAAAAGCAGCGTTTCAACCTCCCCCCTTCTCCGCCTTACTCTCTCCCCATCCTCGGTCACCACCACCTCCTCAAACCACCGGTCCACCGTCTCTTCCATCGCCTCTCAAAAACCCACGGCCCAATCTTCTCCCTCCGATTCGGCTCCCGCCGCACCGTCGTGATATCCTCCTCCTCACTCGCAACAGAATGCTTTACGGGACAAAACGACGTCCTTTTATCAAACCGGCCTTGTTTCCTAACCGCAAAATACGTCGCATACAACTACACAACCGTCGGAACCGCTCCTTACGGCGACCACTGGCGCAACCTCCGTCGCATCTGCTCCCTCGAAATCCTCTCCTCCAACCGTCTCACCAACTTTCTCCACATACGTAAAGACGAAATCCGCCGTATGCTCACGCGGCTCTCACGTGAAGTAGTCAACAAAGAGATCGAGCTGGAGCCGCTCTTGTCCGATTTAACGTTCAACAACATCGTGAGGATGGTCACAGGGAAGAGATATTACGGAGACGAAGTCCACAACGAGGAAGAGGCGAATCTTTTCAAGAAACTCGTCGCCGACGTTAACGATTGTAGCGGCGCAAGGCATCCCGGAGACTACTTGCCTTTCCTCAAGATATTCGGAGGGAGCTTTGAGAAGAAAGTGAAAGCTGTTGGAGAAGCGATGGATGAGATCTTGCAGCGTTTGCTTGATGAGTGTAGAAGAGACAAAGACGGTAACACAATGGTTAACCATTTGCTCTCTCTGCAACAACAAGAGCCAGAATATTATACTGACGTTACGATCAAAGGCCTAATGCTGGTAAGTGGTAAACGAATCTGATAAACTTAATACATGACTTTATAGAGTATTCTTCTCTGTATGTTCGTACTTGGTTGTTTAAGTCGTCATTTCTCGCTCACGCATTGTTCTTTCACATGGGATTCTATTTTCAAACCGACTTTTGGTATAGTTTAAAATTTAATCTGGTTCTGGTTCGATCTCCGGTTAACAAAAAAAATTCAAATATTTATATAATTTTTTTAAAATCACGTTGACGCGGGAAACAGGGCATGATGATCGCCGGGACAGATACCTCGGCCGTGACGCTAGAGTGGGCGATGGCGTGTTTGCTGAATCACCCGGAGGCCATGGAAAAGGCGAAACTGGAGATCGACGAGAAAATCGGACAAGATCGTTTGATGGACGAACCAGACCTCGCAAAGTTGCCTTACCTTCAAAACATAGTGTCGGAGACATTCCGGCTATTCCCGGCGGCGCCGCTCTTGGTGCCAAGATCGCCGACGGAGGATATCAAAGTCGGAGGATACGACGTGCCACGTGGCACAATGGTGATGGTGAACGCGTGGGCTATACACAGAGATCCAAAACTGTGGAACGAACCGGAGAAGTTTAAACCGGAGAGGTTTAACGGCGGAGGAGAAGACGTTCATAAGCTGATGCCGTTTGGAAATGGACGGAGATCGTGTCCCGGAGCTGGACTAGGGCAGAGGATCATGACGTTGGCGTTGGGGTCGTTGATTCAGTGCTTCGACTGGGAAAAAGTGAACGGCGAAAAGATCGACATGACGGAGACTCCGGGCATGGCGATGCGTAAGAAAGAGCCTTTACGGGCCCTGTGTCGTCCTCGACCCATTATGAATAAAGTTCAGCCCCATTTAGAAGGTGCATGAAGGATAGGCTCGAACGAATGGGATTACCCCTTATCTCATGGTTTTTGATATTGGGTAAAATGATCTCTGATGTTGTTTCAATGCAAATTACTTTATAAATTTTGTTGGTTTAAAGTGGCTCAACTAGAAGTTGGGCCCCTGTGCTGTGCACAACAAAAGAAGTAGTATATGCTTCTTTTTATTAGGAGTTTTGATGCTAAAAGCTTCTCTCTTCTATATTCTGTTGTATTGTTATTCTGTTTTCGGTTCCTTGGTGTTGGGATGCTCTCGTTCCGAGGTAGCAATTTATATATTTTAAAAAAACTTTGCTTATGATACATTAATTTCAGATTCGAGTCTCTTTTACATTACTTTAAAAAAAAAAAAGATCCTAAATAGTAAAGATAAGAAAATAATGGATCTCAATTGTTGGTACTCTTTCTTAGCCAGACCTGTTCAAGCCATCTTTAGTTTTGCCTAAGTTAATCAAAAACTCTACGCAGTGAGCCCATGTAATATATTTTGACATTGACCTATCACCTAATTTAAAAAGGGAACAAATATATGTTCTGAAGGATTTATCTTTTAAAAAAATAGATATGTAATTTGAAGGACACGTTTATATTGTTGAAGCTTAAAAGAGACCTTCTCTAACTGCAGCAAAATTTTCTAAGATTTTTTCATATATGAAAAATAATTAAAGACAAAATAGAAAATCAAATAAAATTAGGACAAAAAGATATAAAATTTCACCTAGTGTTGCTTGTAAACTTTTGTTTATAAATTTTTAAATTTTTTTAAAGAATCCTATGGAACCTCTTTTGAGTAAACTTCAAAGATTATTGATCTTGTAGATATTTTGAAATGTTTACTTAGCATGAGAATTCGTTAACTTGTTTTTATTTATTATTCAAACATTTTCTTTTCTCTCGGTTTAATATCTAGAATCAAACAAGAGATTATAATAGAGATAGCTAAAATCTAACAAATTGTTTTTTTTTTTTTAATGAATCTTAAATTTTATTCAATCAAAAGACTTTACTTACAACAAGTACTATTGTATGAAAAAGTTTCTGAGTTTAAAAAAATCAATCAAACGGAAAGAAGAATGAAAAAATAAAAAATGGCCTCCACACTTTGGGAATGTTAAGCTTGGATTCTTATCCCGAACCATGTTTCTAAGCCTTCTTCTAGCGCATTATCTCACAACTCTCTAACTGAAAGTAGTTTGTTTCGCACTGTTTTATCAATGAACCGCAGAATACAGGCTGAATCTTGTGGTATATTCTTGTGACGTCTTGAGTTTCGTTCTCTCCAAATACAATGGAATATAGTCTGAAGTGAATACCAAAAGAGAAAAATCTTAGTTGTATTGAAAGATGTATCTGTGATTAGCTGAGTGATTGCAGACCACTCGCAAGTGAATTTCTCTTGCAGGAAGCCACAGACAAGAGGTTTCCAAATCTGAGCAGAGTATGCACATTTAAAGAACAGATGCTCTCTAGTTTCATATGGATCCGAACATAAAACACATGAAGTGTTGGCATTCACATTCCACCTAGCCATTCTCTCTCCCGTAGCTAATCTATTCTGAATTGCAATCCAGTGGAGAAAAGAGTATTTTGGTGTAGCATGAGTTTTTTTAGAAAGATTTTAAAAATGAGTTGTGGATTTTCAATTCATTTGCCAATAATTACAAGTGAAGCAAATTTCTAGCTTTTAGCATTCAAAATTGAACGTTTAAAATGTTTTCTGTAAGAAATGTCCAGCATTCAAAATGGTGTAGAGACATTAGCCATTGGAGCCTGCCTAAACTTGGGCTTTTAAGAGTAATAGAAAGGACACCGGCTTCTAATTAATTGGTCAAGCTTGGGCTTCTAAGCCGAATGTTAAAACCCATTTTGTCGACCACTCACCTGCAATTTGATGTTATTACTTCCTTTAATTTTTTTATTTGATCATAAACAAAATGGCAATTTTTATGACACGTCATCGTCAAACACCACCAGACCGTGTGACTCGTAGAGTGGAAAGCGTTAAACAACGCTAACCAACCATTGAGCTACACAGTAGTTGTCGGTCGATTCCAATCGAATGGGTTGTAAGTTGTAACGAAACTGGGACGTGTGCCACTGTATTTTTTCTTTTCTTTTTTAAATAACGAAAACAAAAATTATTGACGCGTCGCGGCATGCATGTGCATGTGAGTGCAAATGCCTTTCCCTATAGATTCAGCTGTCGGACTATCAGTTTTTTAAAACAAGGAGTGATCGAGTTTTAACACATCTGATTCTCCTTAGGTAAGTATAATAGCTGAGTAACCCACTCATCGAAATTTGTTTTAGTAAATCTAAAATCTAACAGTATCTTGATAAATTATATAAAAATAATTAAAAACATTTTGGTTTGAAAAAATTGATTCTGAATTAGATCTATACGGTAATTTTTTTCCAAATGAGAACCACTAGGCCATTACTATTTGATTTAGATTATGTGTTTTTTATAACCACTATTTTATTAAACTAATATGCCAGCTGTATTATTTGTTTCCCTGACTTTGGATTTGATTAAAAAACGCGATCTTGATTACCTTTCTAATCAAAGAAAAAATAATAACACCTCGATCGCAGCAAGCATATATATATGCATTATCCGCACGTTTCTTACGAAAGATTCGAAATTTCCATCTACATTTCTGACCATACACACTCACACAAAACAATATTTGTTTTCCCCGTCAAACAAGAAAGATTAATGTACAGTTTTCATAAAAATTACTCTTTCTGTGACTCTGTTTATTTTTTTAAGAAATTGATATTCTAAATTCTAATTATTGCATTTCATTTTAAATTAGAACATAACTTAAAATGTAAAAACATAAATGATGAAATTTTTATTAAGAAACAAATAAAACGTGAAATTAATTTTTAAAATAACTACTAAAAATAAATATTTAAAGATTTTAATATGTACAAAAAAATCAATATTTCCCCAAAGAGCGAAAGTATAAACTATAATTTATTTACCACACTTGCTTTTTTATGGAAGCCGTATTAGTGCATCCAGTAGTCAAAAGGAAGTAATATTACGAATATATTACGGAGATGTGTGATTCTTAAAAAAATTAATGGGTCACCTGGCCCTGCTACCTTGAGTGTGACGGGGCTGCTCCTGAGTCCTCACTAAGCTTCGATTTTGTGAACACGTGATTTATGTGTTATGAGGTATAATATTAAAATAGCATAATTTCAAAACATTGAAATCTAGTGATGGGGTGGGGGAGGAATGGGTAGATGATCCTGTGAGATTTCTATTAATAAAACAAAAAAGGTGTTCCGGAGGGTTACTTGTGTT
>OVBI01003044.1:0-14930 GCA_900406495.1 Sisymbrium altissimum
TATCTCCAATTTACAAACAAAACTACCTAGACTCGATCAAACAAAACAGATTACATTTAATATTAAATTCCATCTAAGGAATTCTTGACGAAAGTACAGAATTCTGCGGAATAGCCCTCACCTTAGCCAAACGGATGATAACTGCTGCTTCTGGACTCCGGTTGCTAAAACGGATGCTAAATCTGAAATCAGCNCAGACCTAACCCGGACCGGACCCAGACCCCAAAACCAGAACCGACCAACCTAACCTAATCCGGACTAAACTAAACCGAATAAATCTAGATACTAACTAATTTCGACAAGAACGGAGAGAGAAGGGAATGATAAACTTACTAAAAAAACTCGCAGGAATTTACTGGAAACTTGTCCGGAAGCTTGCCGGAAACTTGAAAAAATCACTAGAAAGATTCACCAGTGGTTGGTCGTCGGATAATTCAACAACAACTGACCACTGGGCAAAGCACTGCTTTGACTTGGTGGAGAAAAGAGAAAGGGTGGGGCTCCTTATATAGAGAAGGAAAGGAGAGGTGAAACCTAGATGTTTCCAATGTGGGACTTTTTAAGAAAAGAAGGTTTTAGGCTTTTTAACTTATTTGGGGTTAAATTGATCCAAAACAATCTTAAAAAGAAATGGGCTGGGTTATAGATTTTGGGTCTTTACAAAATAATTTCGTCACAATTTGATATGTAAATCGTCACAATAACTATGATAAAAACATTGGTCACAAATTTTTGTAACAATATCATCTTTTTTATATTGTTAGGTATCATCCTTGACTCGTGTAAGTGTGATTCTTAAGTGTTAATCACTCTTTATGTTCCATTCATGACTCGTTTTGTTACTGAAGTGTTAAAGCTTTGTTAATCATTTATTCTAACTAGTCAGGATGCTGTTCTTGTTGCTGAAATTGCTCGCCGAGTTGCTGAGTCTGCTTAAGCTGCAACAGAGCAACAAAACCAGATCAATAGCTTGGAGATGCTGGTCAGCTTTCTTCGGACAACAAATCCAACTTTTTCTACGTTATGGGTGCAAATACTCCATCGCCAACCATGACAACAGCTGCAACTTCCCCTGAAGCAACTACTACCCCAGATGCAACAACAATCCCCAACTCAATGGTTTTCCTATCACCTTTCCTTTCACGTCTCCATTTCATCATTAGTACTTAATTCCTTTCTTTTGGTTTGTTTAGTGGTTTAATTTAGGTTTAGTTGCAAAATATAAGGATTTACATTATATTTTGTTGAAGATTATAAGGATATCATCTTTTATTGTAAGAATAATTAAGAACATCATATTTTTATTGTAGTAACGATTTATATATCTTTTGTTCTCAATTATTAAAATCTTATGTTGTAAGAATTATATTTTTCATATTTGAAATATAATTTTTTTAATTAAAAAATAACCCAACAGAATATATAATGAAGTTGCAAAAGAGTCTAATATATTTGAAGTTACAATTTAGTCTCATTAAGTTTAGTTGCAATTTAGTCTTGTCACTTTGTAACCAACTAGCTACTATGAAATAGTGGTTGCAACGTGGTCATATCTTAGTGGTGCATTTATATAATACTATTTTGTGACTAATTTAGATTAAGAATCTATAACTTAGTAGCAAATTTTACAAAATGTTTCAACATTTTAAGTCACGAATTCGTCACAAAAAATCGAAGGAAATCAAGAATTCGTCGCAAAAAAAAAATAAAGGTGTAGTCATAATGTACTCACAAATTTTGTGACTATAGTGCCACTACACAGACTGATATTTACCAACTGAATCTTGGCGTTTTACATAGTTTCTACGATTACTTAAGATGTCACACTTGAGTTGCTATATTGCGTCGTTTGTCTTAGTGGTATTTTCGTCGTTAAATTTGCCACCAATTTGCTTCCCAAGCCATTAGCGACAATCAATTTGTGACTATGTGCATTGGTCACAAAAGGGTCTGAAATTCGGTATTTGTGGCTTGAGTGTCACTTATAGTGTAGTGACAATATTCATGTTTTCTTGTAGTATTTCTAGTGTTAAAACGTGGGTGCTGGAAATCTTTCAGACTGTTATTTGTATTAACAGAGGGTTTATTTCAGTTCAGCAAGGTGACGAGTGTAAGAACTTAAAAGAAAATATGAAACTAAAGTAAAAAATAAGAAAGTAACGCATGACACAAAGAGCATGATGAATTATTCTTATTGATGGATTACAGGCGGTGTATGCCAAAAAGAAGATCCTCTCCCAATGATTTCAGGCTCCTTTTTATACAAGATGTTTTTGACTCTTTTTAGCCTCGCGCTTCGAGCTTTATTCCTTCGTCCACCTTTAGTCATTCGCCATGAGCTCGTTTTAAGCTTACCGGCTTATTTTAAGACCTGAGTGGCTTTCGACCTCTTATACCTCTTTTTCATGGTAGTTTAGTGATGACTTATGCAGTGATCTCTCTTCTTTTTATTACGTGGATGAAATCCGGAAGTGGTCTCCTGGATTCATATTGGGGGTGCGAGATCGGACACCAACAAACTTTAGATACAAAACATCAAACCGTTAAGTTTAAACTTCAAACAATCAATCCAAATTTTTAATTGTCTTCAACCCTTGAATTCTCAAACTCTGAAAAATCCAACCTAAACAAAAATTATAACATATAAAAACATAATTATACATAAACTAAACATAAAAAAACAAAAATACATATCGAAAAAGTTGATTTAAATAAAATTTAATTAAATATTGACGATTATAACTAGTATTTTGGATATTTGTTTCTTAAGTATTTTAATTATTTTTTTCTTAAAACTGCTAATTTCAATTTATAATTATAATTTAAGTATTTATAGTTATTTTTAGGCTATATATAATTAATAATTTTATAAATATAATTATTTTTTAATACCTATTTGGTTTGGATATGGATTTGATTTTAAATACTGAAATTTAAGATTTGTTCCGATATTTTTTCAGTTTCAGATTCGATTCGATTCATATTTTTTATCGGATTCATTTCAGATTTTCAGGTTTGGATATTTTACTTTTTGTAATTATATTTTATAAATATTTCAGGTATATCTTTATGATTTTAAACTTCATATTTATATATGTATGATGTAATAATTTATTAATTAATATTAGTTGAGATATTTTTAGTGTATATTTTATAATTATCTAAAAAAGTTTTATAGAATATAGTCTTTTTTAAAAAAATGAATCTGAAGTTAACACCATTTGAAAAACAAAATTAAAACTGAGAATCTATAATTTTTGAAACTTTGAAAATGACGTCCGTTTTAGAGATACTCTCAAAATGTGAAGACCAAAACAGCTGGAAGTTGTGGAGATGGACGGCATGTGGTTGCTTATCTAATTCGGTAAGAGAATGGTGGCTTCATTAATTGCATCTATACCTAAAGTTATATATCTTCATATATTCCCATTTGTATCTATATTACTCTGTCAAAAGAAAAAAAAGCAATATATCATTGTGGAAAATGTTAATATATATCATGTATGTCTCTTATTATATTCGTATAACATGTGCTCTTTATTTAATGTGTTCTAACGCTTTATAACGCATCAACTGGCAATTCAGAGCTTAATTGGTTTAAATGCAAAGAGCATGGATGTGGATGTGGGAATTAACCGAAACGGATGATTACTATTATAAATGATATTATGTAATTTATATGGCTAGTAGAGCAGTTAAAAATAAATATTTGTAAGATCTTTATAATTGATTAAATAGTAGATGTTATAGTGATTTAATATTATACTATTAACAAGTTAAACATATTAAAAAGCGGATAAATTGGCACAGAGTGCTCGAGTCCACCCTACAGCGATGACCTATGTTGATTAAACTTCACCAGTTTGGATTGACGATTTTTCTTAGATTTTTGATTGAGAGATTATGGTCAAAAAAAAAAACAAGTTAAACATATTATATTATCAGAAAATAAAAAAGATTATAAAACTATAATAAATAAATAAATAACTAATTTTAATATAATTAATGATAAAATATATTATTTCTATTTATATATAATTTTTTTAATTTTGATAGACGTTATAGTTTCAATGGAGATTTGTTTTTGTGGAGATCAATATTAAATTTTAAAATTTTTAATTGATCATATAGCTATCAACAAAATTTATTGATTATTTATTTAACAATGATAATGATTTTCAATTACAATATGTCGAATTTATTTATTTATCTATAATTATAATATTCAGGTCTTATTTAAAAATAATAATTTTATATATCCTGATTTTAAATAAATTTTATCTTTAAAAAAATACATATATATATATATATATGATTTATCCATAGCTGTCTTTAACCATAAAAATTTAGAAAATCCATTAAAAATTTTGGATCATTGATTATATATTACATCCTTTCTGATTTGTTTTATGTTAATTGAGAAGTTTAAAATTCATAATATGACTATTTCTGATGTTTTGTTATCATTCATACGGTATTACGCATGACTTCTCAATAAATCACTAATCCTTTAATAATTCCATCTTAAACACGTTTAATTTTGGAGTTTTCTATATATTGAACAAAAAAAGTAAATATATTTTTATATTATAGATAACCAAATCATATTCTTTTAACTTTTTATATATATTATTGTATATTAAAAAATTGGGATATTATATTGCGATTTGTGTGTCGTGTCCAAATTAGATGGTGCAAAAAAGATCTCAGTAGATATGTAGATATGATGTAATGCACCGGTTATAATTATGTTTGGCCACTAATTACTAACATGATTTCGTAGATTATTTTCTAACACCTGATTTGTTTAATGGATTTGCTCGGCTTTGGTTTAGACGTCCCGACGAATTTTATTTATTTAGGTTAGAGTTAATTAAAGAGTTTTGAACCAAAATGCATACATTTCTCAGTCAGGATAACATTGTTTTCCTTCCCAATTATAATTGAACTAACAAAAATTTAAAACTCACATTTGTTGTTGCAGGATCCGAGAATTTTCCCAAAGTTAATAACCATTGGAAACACCTTTTTTAAGAAATTTAGAATATACTGTAGAAAATTAAGAAAAAGAGTAGGTGGTAGTTATAAACACGCATTAATGGCACCTAACTAAGAACCTATAATATAGCATTGTTCCGCTTACAAGATTTAATTCACAAATCCTCCTCTCTCACACAAACGCAAGAACAATGACAAACGTTGTAGCAATCGCCGCTATTCTGATTGCAGCGTCGCTAACGGCACATGTCTCAGCACAAATGGGTCCATCTCCTTCGTCAGGACCTTCAGGTGCACCAGACTGTATGACGAATCTGTTGAACATGACGGACTGTCTCTCGTATGTTCAAGTAGGAAACGGTGGTGGTGCGGCCAAGCCGGACAAGGCTTGTTGTCCAGAGCTGGCCGGGCTAGTCGAGAGCACGCCACAATGCCTCTGCTACCTACTTGCCGGAGATATGGCGGCTCAGTATGGACTCAATATTGATAAGGCAAAGGCTCTCAAGCTTCCCGGAGTTTGTGGCGTCGTAACTCCGGATCCCTCACTTTGTTCATGTAAATTTCAACTTTTACTATTACAGTATTATTATTGTCGTTGTTTAATTATGGAAGGTATTAAACGAATACTCTTGCATGCAGATATAACTACTAATGAACTTAGTGTAGAAATTCTGGAAAATAAGAAGCTAGCATGAGTCTATACATGACATCAGAAAGATTTCTGACAAATATTTAATACACTTTTTGAAGGCTTAAAATATTTTATTCTATATTTATTTTTATTTTAATGTTCTTAACTAGGATTCCAAACACGCAGTGTAAATTGATATATGATTTCAAATACATATAAATAGTACGCTGAACTAGATCTAGAGAGAAATTGAGTAATGGGAATGTATTCATACCAACACAACGGTCTTTAGAATGAATGAAATTATTTTTGTATATACTGATGTTTTTTTATAATTATACTAATGTTAGTATGTGAACATTTTTTATTATTATTGTAAATGTTATAATGTTATTAAAAATAAGCTGAAAAAAAGAAGAATTAAAATAAAAAATAATAGTTTTTTGACAAACCTAAAAAATAATAGTTATTCTCTCTGTTCCATTTTATTAGTTGGTTTAGAGTAAATTTTTTGTTCCATTTTATTTGTTTTTCTGCAAATTTCTATGTAAATATTATATTTGCTTAATATATTATAACTATTGATATTTTACAGTATTTTTATTATTGGTTATTTCTGTTTTAATTAAATATAAAATAATAATTGTATTGTAAAGTAAACACATTTATGATTTTTTAATAATAATTTTTTTTATCTAAAATATCATTCAAAATGGAACAGGGAAAATAATAGAAAATGTGATATTTACTGGCCGAACCATCTAACTCTTACATTTACTCGTACATTTAATACCTTTTGTCGGTTACCTGATGGGTGATAAGTATCACATGTTTTCAATTTTTCTTTTGTCTTAGTCGTATTTTGCTTTTTCTACGTTATAGTTACTGAATTTTGAAATTTTCCCACAATTTTACAAAGCATCTAATATGATCTCACATTTACGCAATGTATTTAAAGTAAATGGATTTAGTTTATAATATGTACTTATATTTAGCAGTTAAAACAATAGTCTATGATTTCTAACCAAGTTTAGAAAATTCGTTTAATGGTTTTCTTTCTAGATTGTAACTTTAATTTTGTGATTAACAGTGTTTGGAATTCCCGTTGGAGCACCTGAAGCTATGGGTAACGAAATAGCCTCCCCAACCTTGGCTCCAACTTCAGGTAAACTACCTACATCATAGTTTCATTTAATTTATGAGTAAACATTTTGCTTTTACATTCTTTAGTTTGTTTTGTTATTTAGTCTGTTTTAAAAGAAAAAGAAAAAACTAAACTAAAATAAAATTAACTATTTTTTCATTTGAAGAATTGAGCCAAATATTTGCACGTTTTTTTTTTTTTTTGAAAGCAATATATTTGCACGTATTTGGTCTTGTTTTTCTTTAGAGAATATGCACTAGATAGACTTAAAATTCACAGTGTGCTTATTTTAAATAGCATTAGTTTCACATTACGTCATGTTATTTGTTTCGATAAAAGGTTATTTCAAATCAGACTATTTAATTAAATCCCACGCAAAAAAACCGCAGTTTGTTTACGGTTCACATATATTACTAATAATTGGATTTGGATAGGTGCCGAATCACCTGTAGGTCTTGGAGGATTTGCGTCGGGTCCTTCGGCTGGCAGAACGGGCGATGCACCAAGCACTGCACCTTATTCTCCTTTTCTCAATCTCGTTATGGTTGTATCATTAGCTTTCGCACTTCATATCTATTCGTGATTTCTTCTTCTTATTAGCAACACCATTATTTGTATTGTATTTTCTTTATATAAAAGAGAGAGAGCTTTGTTGCTTCGGTAGGTTATTTTACTGAATTTAATACATTGTGTATCCATGGATTATATCTTCATTCATCTTACTGAATAAAGATTGTTGTCTTACAATTAATTGAATCTCTTCTTTTTCTTTTCTTGAAGAATACATTTCAGTACTGTTTTAAATACGGTTCTTTACACACACAACAAACGGTATGCTATATGTATTTTGGGTTGTGTATTTTTAAGTTAGTCAACGGGGATTTGGGTAATGACCAACGGATCAAAAAATTATTCATTGGTCTACATTTTCTTTTTAATTTTGTTGTTGAAAGTGTCAACATGATCTTTTTTTCTGAAATAAATGTTATTAAAAAAAAAACAGTTTGTTTACATCATCTGCAACTTATAGAGAAAATGAAAGAATAAAATAATGTTTTTATCTAGTAATGAATCTTTACATCAATCAAATCACAAGTGTGTCAAACCAAAGAGAGAGAGAGCTTCATCATGTGTGCGGTCGAATCCTTCTGATAGAGAAAAGCTTATTTCAAACACTTTTGTCGATGTATTTAATCAATCTAGAAGTGGTGGATGGTATCTTTCCATGTCTCTGACGATTTCTCTCTCTCCAGACGCAGTAAATGGTTGCTTGGAAGACATATCTTAGAATGAAAAGATAAATTTATTCCTGAGCTGAATCCGAGATGGGCAGGAGTAGATCGTGCCAATTTGTTGTGAATTGGTCTTTTAGTAGCCCTTTCACAAGAGATCCCAGATTTCCCAAGAGAAACTGGACTCGAAGAACAAGTTCCATTGGGTCTTGGCAGAAAACACAAGATGGGTTGACTTGTGAATTCTATTGTTGCATTCTATCTGTGGTGGATAACCGGCCATGAACCATGATCCAGAGAAGAAAAGAGAATTAACTGTTGTATAGGTGAATCAAACTCCTATGTTCCAGCTACACAACACAGTAACATACCCTCAAGCCGAATTTGGTTTCAAGTAGCCTTAGACGAAAACAGAGACTTGAAAGTATTTTCCTTATACCTCCATAACACGACGTCCGCACCTTGAGTGAATTGTGTTCTACAGTTTTCAATTTCCTCTTCAATCCTATTCACCGAAAGAGTTCTATGACGTCGTTGACGGTGGGTTGCTATTACCTCAGCTAGGGTCGCGTGGTGGAGGATTCCCAGATCTATATGTCCTCTTACGCCAAGAATATCTGGGAGATACCTTAGAGATGACGAAGGGTCATGCCAAAAAAAATGTATTTTCACCACTTCTTACTTGTACTTTGTTGGTGACGTGAATTACGGAGAATTAAGTGCAAGGTTAATTTGATTTGTAAAATATAGAACCTTAATGTACATTCTAATAATTATGATGAGAATGAATTCTCAATCAATCTCGCTTTCTTATCTTACGTTGAATACGTTTGGTTTACGGGCTATATAACAAAGCCAGACATATCTCTTTCAACACACACTTAAAACACTATTTCCTGCATTTCTTTTGTTTGTCTGTGTTTGAGAGTATAGCAGTCGTAAGTTCGATTATTTTTTGATTTTCAAGTGTTGTGCGATTGAAGATATAAGTAATTGTACCTTGGAATTTTGGAACATATTTAAACCGACACACTCTAAGCGCTTAAAGGATTAAGGTGAGAGATATTATAAGCTCGACTGTAGTTTATTTTGTTTTCAATCAGGTATTGTAGTATTTATATATTATTTCTTACTGTTTGTAATTTTGCTTTACAGATTAAAATTTGCGCATTCTATAAATTTGGTGCTTACATCTCCAAATAGTTCTATACATATTATCTGGAACCGAATACAAAATACTCAAACTGGAACTGATCCAAAATAATCGGTTCGGTTTGATTTGGTTTTAGATATTACCAAAAATATTAGGCCTGCGACTTTTGTCCAGAACAGAATACCCGATTCATAACTAACTGAAATGGAGAGCTTTGGATCGGTTTCGGTGACACCTAATTAACCCAATTGATAATTTTATTTGTAACTATAGATTTCGACTCGGTTATGGTTAATAACCGATATCCGATCAATTTTTGGATCTATCCGAAATCAAAACCTATATAACTATATATATAAAAATATATACATATAGCTATTGTATAGTGTATAGTACTTCTCTTTACTATTTCCACGAAAATTCGAAAATCCAATTCTGATATTTGATGTAGATTCGTTTTCTCTGAAAATCTAACTTACGTTATACTTTTTCGATGAAGAACCAATTGACAAAGCTGGAAATTCTAAATAAATGTGCCACCTGCGTCAATTCATCACCTTCATCACCATCGTCAAAGGTATGCTTCTTAAACTCTAAAACTCTTGGTTATACATTGTTTAGACTGATGATTTTCGATTTCTAATTGATAAAACAAAAAAATTTCATCGAATTGAATGGTTCATTTTAACTATAATGCAGATGTCATCTTGTGATTCACCAAAAAATCAGCAGCCTACAGAAGAACCAGATGCTGTTGATGAAAATGACGATGATGTGCAATCACCAAATCGTGGAAACAAAGGCAAGAGAAAAGAAAAAGGGGGAAATAGTGGTTTAGGTTCAAGGAAGAAGACACGATCGTAGGTTTGGGAACACCTCACCAGGAATGAAGACGACTACGACAAATGTAAATGTCGATATTGTGCGAAGCCTATGTCTTGTGCAACCATGTCCGGGACATCTAATCTTAGGAAACATC
Organism: Sisymbrium altissimum; assembly: GCA_900406495.1. Lineage (NCBI taxonomy): Eukaryota > Viridiplantae > Streptophyta > Magnoliopsida > Brassicales > Brassicaceae > Sisymbrium > Sisymbrium altissimum. The sequence continues at coordinate 10,138 of OVBI01003044.1, forward strand.
TAGAGACCTGTAAGCATTTCGCGGCATGGCAAGCTGCTAACAAGTTGCAGAACCAAACCGTGTTTAATGCTGGTGAGGATGGGAATCTGTGTTTGGGTAAGGTCTCTGAAGACGTCTTTCATCAAGCTACAAACGAGATGATTGTATTGGCTGAGTTACCACTGGCGTTTGTAGAAAGCCTTGGTTGGAGACATTTCTGTTCACGAGTGAAGTTATATCAACCTAAATGTCGAAAAACCTGCACAAAAGAAATTGTGGAAATGTTTGTTGCAAGGAAAGCAGAGATGAAGAAAATTCTTGGTAAGAACAAGCAAAGATTGTCTTTAACTACAGATATATGGGTTGCTCTGCATACTGGAGCTATTTATATGGTGATAACAGCTCATTTTATTGATGTTAGTTGGACTTTAAAGAAGATGATCATTGGTTTCAAGAATGTGACTGATCATAAAGGTGAAACTATTGCTGATGTTCTTCTAGAATCTATTACCTTCAAAAGCTGCCTATGTGATTTGGGAGGTAGTGTCAGCCTGACGTCACATTCAGTAGCCGACAGGTTGGGATTTACAAGCTTCAAACCAAGTCGCATATCCTTGATCTTAGCTGATAGATCTGTGAGGCTGTCCAAAGGACTCTTGGAAGATATACCAGTTTGGATATGAGAAATAGAAGTACCAACAGATTTTGTGGTCCTGGAGATGGATGAAGAACTTCAGGACCCACTGATTTTAGGAAGACTCTTCCTAGCGACAGCTGGTGCAGTGATTGATGTGAAGGAAGACAAGATAGAGTTGAATCTCGAAAAGGATATTCACATGAAGTTTGACATCAAGAAGGTTATAAGAAAACCTACCATTGGTGGAAAAGTCTTCTGGGTGAATGCTTTAGAGGATCTAAACGAAGAATTGAAGGAAGAACGATATCAACACAACCCACTACTTGTTGCCTTGACAAAAGAAGAAGGAAGCTCTGGTTACCTAAACCCGGAAGCGAAAGCCTATGTAATGAGGCTTGATTCAAGAAGGATTTCCGAGGAGGAGGAAGCGCCCTTTGATCTAGACTATAAGATGCATCGTGAAGCAATGGCCAAGGAGACTGACGGAAGAAAACCAGAAGCGACAAACAAGAACAAGGATGAATCTTCTCCTGGAGACTGGGGTGAGCTCAATGCACCACAAGTAGAGCTCAAGCCACTTCCCTCAGGGCAAAGGTATGCATTTCTCGGAATGAACCTCACCTACCCAGCCATAGTAAATGAAGACTTGAAAGAAGAAGAATTGGAAGCTCTTCTTAAGGAGATTAGAAGATTTAGGAAAGCAATAGGTTATTCCCTAGATGATATCAAGGGAATCTCATTAACCCTTTGTATCCATAGGATACACCTAGAATATGAGTCCATGTCCTCCATTGGCACCAAAGACGCTTAAACCCAAACCTTAAGGAAGTAGTAAAAAAAGGAAATCCTAAACTGCTCGATGCCGGTGTGATTTACCCAATATTGGACAATCGATGGGTTTCCCCTGTTCATGTTGTTCCAAAAAAGGGAGGAATGACTGTTGTCAAGGGTGATGCTGATGAATTAATCCCCACTAGAACCATAACCGGTCACCAAATGTGCATATACTATAGGAAACCGAATGCAGCATCTAGGAAGGATCATTTCCCTCTACCTTTCATAGATCAAATGTTGGAGAGGTTAGCCAACCACCCTTTCTACCGGTCACCAAATGTGCATATACTATAGGAAACCGAATGCAGCATCTAGGAAGGATCATTTCCCTCTACCTTTCATAGATCAAATGTTGGAGAGGTTAGCCAACCACCCTTTCTACCGGTCACCAAATGTGCATATACTATAGGAAACCGAATGCAGCATCTAGGAAGGATCATTTCCCTCTACCTTTCATAGATCAAATGTTGGAGAGGTTAGCCAACCACCCTTTCTATTGTTTCCTAGATGGCTATAGTGGTTTCTTTCAGATACCACTCCACCCCAATGACCAAGAAAAAATGACCTTCGCATGCCCCTATGGTACATTTGCCTACAAAAGGATGCCTTTTGGGTTATGCAATGCTCCAGCTACGTTTCAACGTTGCATGACATCTATCTTCTCGGATATTATTGAAGAAATTGTATAAGTGTTTATGGATGACTTCTCTGTGTATGGAAAGTTTTTTGCTGCTAGTCTTTCTAACCTGAGCAGAGTTTCGCAATGACGTGAGGAGATAAAACTCGTGCTAAATTGGGAGAAATGCCATTTTATGGTAAGAGAATGGATTGTACTTGGCCACAAGATTTCCGAGAGAGGCATAGAAGTAGATAGGGCCAAGATAGAAGTCTTGATTCACCTCAGACCCCCGAGCACAGTTCGAGAAATAAGAAGCTTCCTTGGCCATGCAAGCTTCTCTAGGCTATTCATCAAGGATTTCTCAAAAATTGCAAGACCATTGATGAGACTGTTGTGCAAGGAAGCTGAGTTTGTTTTCGACGAAGATTGTCTCCGAGCCTTCGAGACCATCAAGCAGTCTCTGATATCAGCCCCAATAGTTCAAGCACTAAAGTGGGACCTTCCCTTTGAGATAATGTGTGATGCAAGCAACTATGCCGTGGGAGCAGTACTCGGTCAGCGAGTAGAAAAAAAACTCCATTACGCAAGTAAGACGCTCGACGACACCCATGTGAAGTATGCAACCACCGAGAAGGAGCTCCTAGCCGTTGTCTTCGCGTTTGAAAATTTCAGAAGCTACTAGTCGGATCCAAAGTCATAGTGTACACCGACCATGCAGCCCTAAGGTACATCTACGCAAAGAAGGATACGAAACCAAGGCTTTTAAGGTGGATCTTGCTCCTTCAGAAGTTTGACGTGGAGATCATGGAGAAAAAAAGGTATTGAGAATGGGGTCGCAGACCATCTGTCGAGGATGAGAATGAGAATAGAAGACCTAGTACCCATCAACGATTCATTACCAGAAGAACAGCTAAATGGGAGTAGATGACATGGACCACCTAGCTAACCTAAATTAAAAGATGATATTAGCCGAAGGTATAGAAGAAAAATCAACACCCTGATATGTGGATTATGTTAATTACTTGGTCAGTGGAGATGTCCCAAGTGACCTCGATGCTTATCATAGGAAGAAATTCTTCAAGGATATAAATCACTACTTCTATGATGAGCCATACCTATTCAAAAGGGGAGCAGATGGGACCTACATGAGATGTGTAGCAACGGAAGAAGTGCAAAGCGTCATCTATCATTGCCATGGATCAGCCTACGGAGGTCACATTGCATCATTTAAGACGGTAACCAAGATACTTCTGGCCGGTTTCTGGTGACCCATTCTGTTTAAAGATATGCATGCTTATGTAGGTGCGTGCCAACGAAAGGGAAACACTGGCAAGAGGGATGAGATGCCACAGAATCCTATTTTGGAAGTCGATGTGTTCGACGTTTGGGGTATAGACTTCATGGGTCCTTTCCCCTCATCCTCTGGAAACGAGTACATACTCGTGGCAGTTCTAAGTGGGTGGAAGCAATTGCAAGTCCAACAAACAACGCCAGGGTAGTACTGAAGCTCTTCAAGACAATAATCTTTTTAAGGTTCGGTATACCGCGAATAGTGATCGTTGATGGAGGAAGCCACTTCATAAACAAGGTCTTCGATAACCTACTGAGGAAATACGGGGTCAAGCACAAGGTAGCTACGCCTTATCATCCCCAAACCAATGGGCAAGCAGAAGTCTCAAACAGAGAAATCAAGGTAATTTTAGAAAAGACAGTTGGAGCAACAAGAAAGCACTGGGCAGTAAAGCTAGACGATGCACTATGGGTATACCGCACCGCCTTCAAGACCCCAATAGGGAGGTTGCCCTACTCACTAGTATATGGCAAGGCGTGTCACCTTGCAGTTGAGATGGAATACAAAGCCCTTTAAGCGATCAAGCTACTCAATTACGACATCAAAACCGCCCAAGAAAAGAAGATGATCAACCTCCATGAGCTAGAAGAAACGCTACCCGAGGCATTTGAAATTTCCAGGATATACAAGGAGAGGACTAAAGCCTTTCATGACAAGATGATCAGGCCAAAGAACTTTGAAACTGGAGACCAAGTGTTACTATACAACTCAAGGTTAAGACTCTTTCCGGGCAAACTAAAATTATGATGGTTAGGACCTTTTACAATCAAGGAAATCTTACCTTACGAAGTGACATGAACTCCCTTGACCACTCTGAAGGAGGCTGATGATGGTGAGACTAATGAAGGTGCATGTGATGTGAAACCGTGGATGATGGATGCTGATATGGAGGACTGCTCAGTAGTTCTTCACGGGGACAAGCCTCTGATGTTGCAAACTGCGTGGGGAGTGTTCTCCAAGGCCTTAAGTGGTGAGGTAACAAGAGTAACCAGTAACTGGTGGTGTGATGGGGTGAAGTTTAAATGTGGTATGATGGTGAGAACTGATAGAAGAGTTTCAAGGTCACTAGGTGGTATGAAACTCGGATCACAAGAACGGATTCAAGAGATCAAAGGTGAGGGAAGACAAGACCAAATCGTGGTTTATTCCAATATTCTTCACTGCCTTCAAAGTTGGCGTGACCAAAGTATTTAAATACAAACCATAAACCCTAAAACTAGACAACATGCTGTTTTAAAACAAACAGCAAAACAGCATGATGTTCTTAAAAGATAAAACAACAAAACATTCTTTAAAAAAAATAACAAAAACAACAAGGTGTCCCAACCTACAGGTTCCTAAGTGGTGCACCTCTTAAAATACTAAGTACTAAA
>OVBI01003045.1:0-14930 GCA_900406495.1 Sisymbrium altissimum
ATGTCGTCCAGCTTGGTATACATGATGAGAGGAGATCTTCCGATAAGTCGTCGGATGCATCCAGAGCGGTATGCTGAAGGGTGTCGGCCAGCTCGGTATCCAGGAGGGTGGATTTTACCGAGCTGACTGACATATGTCGTCCAGCTCGGTAGCTTGGNTGAAGGAAACACCGAGCTGGCTGCTCCAAGCTTCCCGTACCGAGCTGGACTGCAACTCCGAACTTGTGGATGGCATAACTTTCTCGTATGAACTCCGTTTGATCTGATTCTTCTTCCAGAAGTTTCATTATTGAGTTGAGAACATTTTGGAAACAAGTGGTTTGATGTTCAAAAGCCTCATGTTTTGGAAGATACACCTCGATCATTGAACACATGTTCTTTTCAGCTCGGAACTCTCGGAAAGTGTCATTCAGCTCGGTTTCCAGGAAGGGAAGGATTGGACCGAGGTGAATGCATTATGTTGTCCAGCTTGGTATCAAATAGGGAGCATGATACCGAGCTGACTGCATCATGACAGCCAGCTCGGTATAGTGGTACAGAGCTGACTACTCCGTCCTATCCAGATTTACGTTATGTGGTATATGCTTGGCAAGACATGCAACCAGCTCAGTGTGTCAGTCAGCTCGGTAGGATTAGCTGTCCAAAATACCGAGCTGGCTGTCCTCCAAGCTTGGTTGATTGCCTTTTACTCGAAAAATCGTAACTTTCGTCGGTTTATCGGAAGAATCGTTCAATGGACGAAGGGATCAGCCGAACATGCCGACAGTATGTCAGTCAGCTCGGTATCACTAGCAGGTCCTGATACCGAGCTGGCTGTCCTTGTTTCGTCCAGCTGATCGTCCTTTGTTCGATGAATCGTGACTTCATCGGTTTATCGGAAAAACTCTCGAAAGTTATCGATGAAATAGTTCAAACGAACTCTCTCCGAACTCATATCTAAATATGGAAACTCTTTTTCGATATTCAAATATTTTAATCGTTAATTCCGTAAATGTGGATTTTGACCCCAACTATTTATATGAGGAATTTAAATGAATGAATGTGATATTAAAAATATTGCCATATTGAAGATAGCCACACCACAATTAAAGATGGTATATATGATAGTAAACCTGAAGTTTACTTATCTGATTAAAGCATAGTGTAACTGGTTAAGATTATCCGGGTTAAAGAATGATATTAAGATCATTGAAATGAAAACCTAGAAAAGTTTTCAAGTGTTGCATGCTTTAAGATATATAAGTTATGGACTTCTCATTAGAACATTCATGAATGAATCACCATTTATTTGGTTGAATAAGGACATTAAATGTGGCATTCTAATTTCTTTAATAACATCCTATAACCGATCCAAAGTGATTATCGATGCAAGATGAATGAATAGAAAGAATCATCATCTTGAGATGAAGTAAAATAAATCTATCACCAAAAGTGAAAAGGATCTAAGATAATGTACACATGATCCGAGTTGGACATGTAATCGATCTTAGAGTGATATTCAAGTTGAGATGAATGAAACAGAAGATTCATTATCTCGAGGGGAAGAATTAAAGAATCTTAGATCGACAATAAGTTGGTAAACTATTTTATTTCAGATAAATATATGTGTTCATAAATAACAACTTATTATTGTTAATGAACCTCCGTCTGGGATGTGGTAGACCACTTGGTTCTAGATAACGATAAGTGTTCTTAAAAGACCAAATTATTATTTCTAGTGAGTCTCCATCAGGGATGTAGTAGATTACTTGGTTATAACAATAAGTTCTTTGGAAGAATTAGAGCAAATTTTTATGATGGCTTGGAAAAAAAAATGATTCTCTTGAAGATATCATTGATATATATTATCAGGAACCTATCTCTCTAACAAAATTTGGAATTAAGATATGACAACCAAGAAAAATTGGTTGTGCTGCATATGTACCGATTACTCTCCCGCAATGTATAAAAATGGGATCCAAAGAAGATTGGTGATATATGTGGGATATATATCATCTTTAATAATTAGATATCTTGAACCACAAACTGGTGATATGTTTACAGATCATTTTAGTGACTCCCAGTTTGAAGAAAGTGAATTCCCAGAATTAGGAGGAGAAAGTGGTCAAGCCAAATTTCTCTCGTCTTGATCCTCCTATAAATCAGTGTGAACTTGAAGTTCAAAAGATAAGACATTTGCACAATATAGTTGATAAATTACCCGATGCATTTACTGATTTGAAAAGGGTAATAAAATCCCATATAGCTGCTGCAAATGTTCTAGCCGGCTGGAAATTCCTAGTGAGAATATGGGTGGAAGCTTATCAAATGAGTCTAATATACGTTTAAAACGTGGGCGACCTATGGGGTCGAAAAACAAAAATCCTAGAAAGAGAAAATCTAGTGAAAGAGAAAATGAGCATGTCTTAAATAAATGTGTTCCAGAAGAAACACAACTTGAGTCAAAATTAGAGCCTCAAAATGACGAGAGAAACTCTAGAGATGCAGAAAACCTCGAGATTTCCGTCAATTATATCCATGATGGAAAATTATGGAATAGAAATGAAATTGAGGATATAGATGACCATTTTTCGTTTTCTGTTTCAAAATAAATAGATGACGACATCGACAATCCAGAGCCAAAATCAGTATCTGAGTGTCAAGCAAGGCTTGATTGGACTCAATGGAAAAGTGCGATACAAGTTGAGGTAGACTCGCTTAATAAGAGAAACTTTTTTGGACCTATTGTCCTTACACCTACAAATACCAAACCAGTTGGATGTAAGTGGATATTCGTACGAAAACGAAATGAGAAAAATGATATTGTGAGATATAAAGCTCGTCTCATTGGACAAGGTTTTTTTCAAAGGCCTGGAGTAAATTATGAAGAAATGTATTCTCCTGTCATGGATGGAATCACGTTTAGATATTTAATCGGTTTAGCAGTTTCATATAATTTGGATGAAACTGATGGATGTTGTAACTGCTTATCTGTATGGGTCTCTTGAAAATGATATTTATATGAAAATCCCTGAAGGATCAAAAATGCATGAAGCATTAAAATCAAAACCTAAAGAGATATGTGCGATTAAATTACCAAGATCGTTATATGGATTAAAGCAATTTCGTTGTATGTGGTATAATTTCCTAAATGACCATTTATTTAAAAGGGGTTATGTCAATAGCGCAATTTGTCTTTGTGTTTTTATTAAGAGAACATCCTCTGGATTTGTTGTGATTGCTGTTTATGTTGATGATTTGAATATCATTGGCACACATACAAAAATTCAAGAAGCAGTGAGTTACTTAAAAGGAGAATTTGAAATGAAAGATCTTGGACAAACTAAGTTTTGAATAGGTTTACAAATGGAACACCTTAAAGGTGGTATATTCTTGCACCAATCAAACTATACAAGAAATATTCTTAAACGCTTTAGCATGGATAAAGCAGACCCTATAAGTACACCAATGGCGGGTAGATCTCTCAATATCGAGAAAGATCCCTTTCGTTCTTGTGAGGTTAACGAAGATGTACTTGGTCCTGAAGTACCATATATGAGTGCAATTGGGGCTCTCATGTACCTTGCTAATTGTACTCAGTCAGGCATAGCTTTCGCAGTTAATTTATTGGCAAGATATAGCTCATGTCCCACAAAAAGGCATTAGAGTGGAATTAAACAAATATTTCGTTATCTCCAAGGAACGATTGACTTTGGATTGTTTAATCTTAAAGATTCAAAACTGGAATTAATTGGTTTTGTAGATGCAGGTTATATGTCTGACCCTCATAAAGCCCGATCATAGACTGGATACGTTTTTACTCTCGGTGGTACTGCGATATAATGGCGTTCCCAAACACAAACACTTGTTACTACATCATCAAACCATGATGAGATTATCGCACTACATGAAGCAAGTAAAGAATGTGTATGAATCAGATTTATGATACGACACATCCGAGATGCAAGTGGAATTCCATTTAGCAACGAACCAACAATCTTGTTTGAAGATAACACTGCATGTGTCGCCCAAAAAAAAGAAGGGTATATTAAGAGCGACATAACGAAACGTATTCTGCCAAAGTACTTTTTTTACACTCAGGAGCTTGAAAAGAATAAAGAGATCAAAATCAAGTATATTCGATCAAGTGACAATTCAGCAGATCTGTTTACTAAATCACTTCCTACAACAGTATTTCGTAAACATATCAATAACATTGGAATGCGTCACCTACGAGATCTCTAGCCCCTGGAGTTAGTGACTTAAGGGAGAGTTTCGCGCAGCTACACTCTTTTTCCCTTATCATGGTTTTGTTCCACTGGGTTTTCCTGATAAGGTTTTTAACGAGGCAGTAGAGAAAGTGCAAGTGATCGACATTCAAGGGGGAGTGTTATGAAACCAATGATTGTCTATCAAAAGTAACTTATCAAAAGTCACCTTACCTTAATTCTTATGTAACTTCATATGTAGCAATTGCATATGAGTTACTTCTTATTGTATTTCCCTATAAATAGAGATGGTTATATCTTGTAATAACACACTAACATAAGTATAAATCAATAAAGCATTCTCATCTTCTCATCTTATCTGTTTTCCATTATTGTAAGCTTAGTTATTTAGTTATTTCATAACAAAACCGATATTTTCCCTTTTGATTTTTGGATAACATTTTTTTAACTAAAAAGATATATTTCATCTGATAATCAATTTCTCTCCTAACTGTTTATTCTTTTCTGAAAACAGATCTAATCAGCAAAAAATTCAACAAATTTCGACATAAGGCTAAATATGTGATCAAAGAGAGATTTCATCTGAGTAACTCACGATTAAGTTGGATATTTGAATTTTGAGGCTTCGCTTTCTCCAAAGTAGAAATTCTGTGATGTACCCCTGAATTTGACGAACACACATTGCATTCACCATTACATTCTCTGTACCACTACCACTTCCGATCGTGGAGCTACAGTTGATTGCGGCGTTAATTTCCCATGCTAGATCTTTTCATCTGATTCAGTTTGGTCGACCTCTCTCTCTCTCTCTCTCTCTCTCTCTCTCTCTCTCTCCCTCTCTCTTTTCNNCTCTCTCTCTCTCTCTCTCTCTCTCAACCTATCTCGTATAACTTCTCATTTGGATACTGAAGCGGATCCACCTTCTCCTATTACGAATTAAGATACATCATTTAATTCTTGAGATTATTGAGCTTGAATTCCATAGAACATAAAGTGAACATCATATTATGGATAGTAATTAATATTATTAACTGATTTACATGGTTTCAGGTTTGTCATTCTTTGGGAGAAAGAGCAGGATTTGTTATGGGAACGCTCTTGATCTCCAAGATCTGCCAAGAGTATCCAGATCCAATAATGCTTAGGTTCTCTGTGTTTCCTTCACCCAAGGTCTCAGATATCATTGTTGAGCTTTACAACGCTACCTTTTCTATTCATCAGCTTGTTGAGAATGCAGATGAGTGCATGGTTCTTGACAATGACACTTTGCACAATATTTACTTCAGAACTGTGAAGCTCACTATTCCAAGCTGTGAGATTCTTTTATCCACTGCTATTTACAAATGTTTAGATTAGTTATTTGTTCTGTGATTAAAATGATTTGTTTCTCTTTCAGATAAACGATAATCGATTCCACGGTAACCTATTTATAGAGTATTTTGTGTGGACAAAGGATTATGAATAACATATAGTGGACAAGCTGCATGTACAATGTTTTGTGGACTGGTTAGTATTGACGTGGTTCCACACAATTCATATGTGTCTTATGCAGCTTCAGGTGGTTCCACAGACTTTAAAGCTCACATTTACTATTTATATTTCGTTAACTTTCTGTTTCAGATAGACGAACTAAATGGCAACCGTTGTTAGTTTAGATGGTATCGTCATTATCTTTGCATTAAAATTTACAGTTTATATTTTATTGTTTTGCATATAAGATTTGGCTTATATGGGGTTTATGTTTCATCACATCTTCTATTCTTTCTTATTAATTTTGTGCTAAGCTTTTATAACTGTTGATGAAATTTGAGCATTGTATCGTGTTTATATTTATTAGGTGCGGAACATGTTATCATATTCTTATGGCCATATATAAATGAACAATATTATAACGCTCTAACCACCTTTACCAATGACCCCCATGTCCTTTTACTAGGCCAATAGGCCGGTCCATCCTATCTGACGACCAGAACGTTAACCGAAAAGTTTGAAAGTCGTGATATATTATCCATGTAATCAAAATATAACCGTTTTACATGTTTTGTCCTCACTCACACGGTACCGCGAATGATTTTCGGGTAGGTCACCTATTTTTTGACTACTCCAAGTCAAGCACGCTTAACCCTAGAATTTTTTCTTGATGTACAACCGAAAAGGTAAGTGCACTTTGGTGACATAGGTAGCCAAATAAATTCTTTTAACCTCTCCACATAAGTATTAAGAACGTAAATGTATTATTGATATACTTCTCAACGATTGTACAATCAAGACTTCTCACGAGCTATCTCTCTCATACAATGTCACTCTCTCTGTTCTTTCTAACAGAATGCCTACTCCCCCTCACTCTTTATTACAAGTATTTATATCTTCTCAAATACTCTCGCTCCACTAGTTACTTTCACTTCTTTCTCCTTCTTCAATCTTTCTCCTTCCCTCCTCTTTTCTTCCTTCCATAAACCCTCCACGGCATATCAATACCCCCGTCGCCGAGATTCAGCTTGCCCTCAAGCTGGAAAGAGGGAAACTGATGTTTAACATCCCGCACCAACATCCATGTACTGTCATGCGATGGCAAACCCCTCCACGAAATCAAAATCTCCAAACGCCCATCTCCATTGTAACGTGTGTCCAAGACCTCTCCGGAAACATCACGAACTCATCATCATTGGTCAACACCGTAGGCAGATCCATCACCACGTGGTTCTGGCCTAACACCGGCTTAAGTTGAGAGACGTGAAAGACCAGGTGGATTTTCGACGTCGCCGGTAGTTGCAGACGATATGCCACACTGCCAATCCTCTCCAAAACTGTGAAAGGGCCATAATAACGTGCTGCAAGTTTCTGGCAAAAACGTTTGGCAACCGTTGATTGTCTGTAAGGCCTTAATTTCAAATACACTGGGGAGCCCACCTCGAAATTGAGATCACGGCGATGCTTGTCTACTGAATTCTTCATGGATTCTTGAGCTTTTAGCAAATGTTCTTTAGCTTCATGTACCATGCGATCCCGCTCTCTGAACAACTCTTCTAGCTCTCCATTACACGTCGACCCTGCTTCAAACTTCAACAACGCTGGTAGTTCGTGACCGTATACCAATTGAAAAGGTGTTGTCTAAATCGCCGTATGAAACGACGTGTTGTATGAGTACTCAGCCCACCCCAAAAACTAAAACCAACGACAAGGATGAGTCTATGTAAAGCATCTCAAATAAGTTTCCAAACACCGATTCAAAACCTCTGTCTGACCATCTATTTGTGGATGGTATGCTGTAGTGAATTTCAGAGTAGTTCCCATTAATTTGAAAAGGTCCTTCCAAAAATGGCTTTGGAAAATCTTATCCCTATCAGAAACAATTGATTTCGGAAAACCATGGAGCCGCACAACCTCTCGAACAAACTTTTGGGCTACCTGAACTGCTGCAAACGGATGACGTAACCCCAAAAAAATGGCCATACTTGGACAAACGATAAACGACCACCAATGTCACATTGTTGTCCTGAGACAATGGCAGTCCCTCTATGAAATCCATTGAAACATCATCCCACACACGCTCAGGAACGGGTAACGGTTGTAATAACCCTGCCGGAGACAAATTGGAGTACTTGCAAGTCTGACAGATGGAGCATTGAGCAACATAATCCTGAACTGTCTGACGCATGCCCATCCAATAAAAACTCTGCTGTATACGTTTAAGAGTTTTCAAAACTCCAAAATGACCACCCGCGACCCCGTCATCATTCTCCTTTAAGATCAATGCAATATGTCTTGATGACGCTGGAATTACCAACCTTTGCTTATAAAACAACCTCCCTCTAGCCACTCTATACCCTTCCTTAACCTCCTCTCCTCCATTTATCCGCTGAATCAACTTCTGTATCGCCACGGACTCATCCACCTCCTTGAGAATATCTTCCAATTGTAATGTGCTCGGGATTGTCAATGCCAAAAGAGATGTTGTTAGCACGCGAAGCTGTGTCTGATTGATGCAAGATAGACCATGAGTAGCTTTATTCTCAATCCCTGGCTTATACACTATCTCAAAATCATACCCTAATAGCTTGTATAACCACCTCTGATAATCGAGATTGACCTCTCGCTGCTGCAACAAAAACTTCAAGCTTTTTTGGTCTGTGCAGACCACAAATTTCTTGTCCAGTAAATAGTGATGCCAGCGTTGAATGGCTAAGCCGATAGCCATTAATTCACGTTCGTTTGGTTTTAGCTGCTCCTTATCGGTCAATCCATAGCTGAAATATGCAATAGGTTGCTGATGTTGCATAAGCACGGCTCCCAGCCCTGTCCCGGAGGCATCAGACTCAATGACAAATTGTTTTGTAAAATCGGGTAAGGACAACACCGGTGCCTGGCTCATAGCAGCTACCAACGTGTCAAAAGCAAGCTGTGCATCTGCTGACCAACAAAAACCGTCTTTCTTAAGTAATGCCGTCAAAGGTTTTGCCAAGTCTCCATAACCCCTTACAAAGCATAATATCCTGTTAACCCCCAAAACCCTCGCAATTCCTTTACAGTTTTTGGAACCGGCCACTCTCTCATGGCTAACGTCTTTATTTTATCTGTCGCTACCTCCTCCTTTGAAATCACATGGCCAAAATATTCCACCTGATCCAATCCAAACCTGCACTTTTTTTTATTGGCAAACAACTCATGATCTCTCAAAATTGTCAGAACAACACGCAGATGATTTTCATAAGCTTCCAATGTAGGACCGTACACAAGAATGTCGTCAAAGAAATCCAAAAAAAACTTGTGCAAGTATGGTCGAAATATCTCGTTCATGAGTGATTGAAATGTAGCTAGGGCATTTGTCAATCCAAATGGCATCACCAAAAATTCAAAGTGGCCATCATGTGTTCGAAAAGCAGTCTTTTCTATATCCTTCTCCAGCATCCTTATTTGGTGATACCCTGATCTTAAATCCAGCTTCGAAAACATCACTGCGCCATACAATTCATCTAGGAGCTGATTGATAATAGGAATAGGGAAACGATCCACCACCGTGGCTCTGTTAAGGGCTCTATAATCAACACAAAATCGCCAACTCTTGTCTTTTTTCTTGACCAACAAAGCAGAACTAGAGTACGGACTGTGGCTAGGTCGTTGATCCCTGAACACAACATCTCTTTCACTTGTCGTTCTATCTCTTCCTTCTGCGTGTGTGGATATCGGTACGGCCTGACATTGATTGGACCACCCCCTGGTGACAATGTAATAGCATGCTCTCTGTTTCTCAATGGAGGTAACTGTGTAGGTATGGCAAATACATCCTGAAACTCATTCAACACTGCTTGAATAGACTCGGGAACCTCTTGATGTGAAACGACAGGTGCTATCAATCGATTTGTGGCTTGTTGTTCTGTCACCAATGTCCTCAACGAGAGCTTAGTCGAGTGTAATGAAGGATCCCCGCATATAGATACCCTTCGTCCATGATACAAGAATGACATTTCATACTTCTCCCAATCAACTTGACAAGAAGTGCCCAACGTTCGTAACCATTGTACTCCCAATATCACGTCAGCTGACCCTAACTCCAAAACCACAAAATCCGTCTTAAACTCAAGACCTACTACCCTGAACAACACTTTAGAATAAACTCCCACTCCATTCACTGACACTCCTGTGCCCAACACTACATCCAAACCTTTCGTTACTTTGACATGTGTCGTTTTGGCAGCAACTGGTGTTATGTAATTATGTGTTGCGCCACTATCAAGCATCACGATCATATCTAACTTGCCCACTTCACCACGTACTTTCGTTGTCGTCGGAGAGGGAATACCGAAGAAAGCATTGAACAAGAGCTCCATCAGCTCTGGTGGCAACCCATTCTCATCTGAATACGTATCAAAAAATTCTTCCTCCACCACTTCAACATCACACCCATCCATCACCGTTAACACCTGAAGCTCTTTGTTTGCACACACGTGGCCATAATTGTACTTCTCGCTGCATTTAAAACACAGTTTGTTCTTGCGGTGGTGTTCATATTCGGCTGGTGACAGATGACGCCGCTCCTTCTGGCGTACCTGAGGAACCTGCAGTAGAGTTTTATTCACTGGTTTATCACCATTCTTGTCCTCCAACTTGAATTATGACTGCCCGAATCCCTTTGTTCTCAGTTGAACTTGAGTTCATCATTGACTTACACAACAATCCGTCCTCCATCTCTAACACTGTCTCAATCATGTGAGAAATATCCCGTGGTTCCTTCAATCGTACAATCTCCCTCAATTCATGTTTCAATCCTCTCTTGAAAATAGCTTCCAACATCTCATCATCGACTCCCGAGACCTGAGATGACAGTTCCTCAAATTCTTGGACATATTCAGCCACTGGCCCTCTCTGAAACAACTATGCTAGGCTGTCTTTTGAAGTACGCATATGAGTACTGCTGAACCTTTTCAGAAGTCTCTTCTTGAATAACAACCAAGTCGTTCTTCCCAATTAAACCAACTCAACACGGCACTCTCCAAACTCATCGACACCAACTCCAATTTCTGCAAATCAGTATAGCTACCATGTCGAAAGAAGCGCTCACAACGAGCTATCCAACCATGTGGATTCTTTCCATCAAAGACAGGCATATCTAATCTTCGTACCATACTATCGCGACTAGGCATTATCGGTCCTAATTCCTGATTATCGCGATTCTGAAACATAAGGCTAGGTTCCGATGAAAAGACATGTACCTGTGGTTGTTTTTCCGGATTCCGAAATGGAGTCAACGGTTCATCGGTGCTTGGTAATCTTTCTTGGACTAACTTCATCAATGCCGTCATCGCCGTTTGCGTCGCGGCCTGTTGCTGAAGAATCGAGTCAATCGATTGCGTCAATTTATAAACTCGGTTCGAAGACTCAGCTAACGAGTCGTTAAATTCGTCAACTCGTTTCAGTCGTTCCTCTATCGCCGCCATTGTCGCATTGGTCACTCGATCCATCGTCATCACGCACCAATTTCTTAAGAATGTAACTGTATTATTGATATACTCCTCAACGATTGTACAATCAAGACCTCTCACGAGCTATCTCTCTCATACAATGTCACTCTCTCTCTTCTTTCTAACAGAATGCCCCCTCCCCCTCACTCTTTATTACAAGTATTTATATCTTCTCAAATACTCTCGCTCCACTAGAGTCTTTCACTTCTTTCTCCTTCCCTCCTCTTTTCTTCCTTCCATAAACCCTCCACGGCATATCAATAAGTTTCCATATACCAGAAATCGGGAGGTTACAATTCACCCCCCATTCAAAGAGCGTAACGTCCTTGTTGCGAACTAATACAAATTGTTAACCGCCTCCCAGAGCCTCTTAGGTCAGCACTGGGACGGCAAACCGGCTCTAATACCACTTATAACTCCCCGACCGCCCCTACCAGTGAGCCCCCATGTCCTCTCACTAGGCCCATGGGCTGGGCCATCCCCTGTCCGACGGTTGGAACATTAACTGGGAGGTTCAAAAGTCATGATATACTGTGATACGTCCTGAAATATGGATCCCTCAACCGGAATGAAAGATAGGAATCTCGCGAAGTAGCAACGAGCAAACAAAGGAGATTTGAGGTGGAATGAAGGGTCGCACAGTGGTTGCAAAAGGCCACTGACATTTTTACTCCTTTGGCCGAAGAAATGACGCACCAAGACAGTAGAAGGAGGTTGTTGTTTGGATATTACACATCAAGCAACGAGAAAGTGTTCTTAGAAAAGAACAAAGTGAGAAAATTCTAAAATAAAATCGATATTATTTTTGGCAGGAGACAAAAAGACTTAGAAAAAAAAATAAAAGACCGAAAATAAAGAAGTGTAAAATAAAGTCTTCATTTCATGTGGCTTGGTCAAAATGACCATTCGGCTACCATCCAGGTTCATTATGCGATGTTTTTCCCGAACTGGTCTGATGCATGGATGAGCAAAACATGAGTATTTTGGTGTACCAAGTGTATCTTCTGAGCAATCTGAGTTTTGGCCTGAGACAAGTCTTCAAATAGCTTAAGTATTCTTACCTAAGAGATTTTCCCGAGGAAAACTCCATAAGATGATCAAACCTCGAATCAAGGTCCATGGCTGGATTGCTGGTACATGCGCTACATGACAAAAGCGAGAACTCTTGGACATCTTCAGATTCTTCCCAATTCCAAGCAATTCTGGCACAAACAGAAGTCTTCTGTTGACGAGTTGGTCGGGAAAGGACTTCTGTACATGGATCAAACCTCGAATCAAGGTTCATGGCTCGATCGCTGGTACATGCAGTATAAGACAAAAGAGAGAACTCTTGGACATCTTCAGATTATTCCCAATTCCAAGAAATTCTGGCACAAACAGAAGTCTTATGTTGATGAGTTGGTCGGGAAAGGACTTCTGTGGGATGGTCAGTTTACTCGTTAGGTCAGGGGTCCAACTTAAGCTCATTTCCGAGCAAATTCGTGTCGATACGGTACACGACACGATCAGGCGAAGCAATATCACGATGCACAGTCTGATACATTGGGCAACCTCAATTTTATCTCGGGACATCAATTCCTGAGGTGATTTAGCTCGGCGAATACCATCTTTGGTCTGGTCCATCTGCTATGGTTCAACCTGTATTCCATGCTCCAATCCTTCCGGGGCTAATTCTTCATGCTGACCCGATGTGATATCATGCGACGCATCATTCCCTTCCTCTTGAAAATGATTTGTCCATCAATCTGGAACATCTACTATAAAAGAAGAGAGATCATAAACTTTAAAGGTGGAAGAGATACCATACTTACGTTGCAAATCAAGTTGATATGCATTTTCACTGATTTTCCGAATGACTTGAAATGGCCCATCAATGCGCGGAATTAGTTTCTTCAAGAAATCATTCCTTCTTGAGGTGTATCCACACGAGA
Organism: Sisymbrium altissimum; assembly: GCA_900406495.1. Lineage (NCBI taxonomy): Eukaryota > Viridiplantae > Streptophyta > Magnoliopsida > Brassicales > Brassicaceae > Sisymbrium > Sisymbrium altissimum. Next base: position 13,098 of record OVBI01003045.1, read on the forward strand.
TCTCCTTCTTCGAACACCTTCTTACTTCTTCTGTGGTTTGCTTTCTTTTCATAGATCTCGGTTTTGGTTTGAATGTTAGCACGAACCTTGTCATGCAGCTTCCTAATGCACTCCGCCTTCTTTTTACCATCTATACTAATTTTTTTTTTCTCACAGGCGAAGGAAGAAGCTCAAGTGGAGACATAGGGTTGAAACCATAAACAAAATCACATGGAGAGAACTTGGTTGCAGAATGTTTAGAATGGTTGTAAGCAAATTCAAGATGTGGTAAGCATTCCTCCTAAGTCCTAAGGTTCTTTTTGACTAGAGACCTAAGCAAAACTGACAAAGTATGATTCACTACCTTGGTTTGTCCATCAGTTTAGGGGTGACAAGTGGTTGAAAACAACAACTTAATTCCTAATTTGGACCACAAAGTCTTCCAGAAGAAACTAAGAAACTTGATATCTCTATCAGAAAAAATTGTTTTAGGCATGCCATACAACTTAACAATGTTTCTAAAGAACAGTTCAGCAACATGCATAGCATCATCGGATTTATGACAAAGAATTAAATGGGCCATTTTAAAGAATCTGTCTACAAAAACAAAGATTGAATCCCTTCTGGCCTTGGTCCCAGGCAATCCTAATACAAATTCCATTGATATATCTACCCACGAATGAGAAGGTCTGGGTAAAGTAGAATACATACCTTGATTTTGGGCTATGGACTTGGCTTTCTTGCATACAACGCACCGGTTCCAGATTCTCTCCACATCTTCATCAAGCTTGGCCAAAAAAAATGTTCCAAAGTGTCCCATTAATCCACTTCTGTGTGCCTCCCTAACAAACATCTCCCTCAAAGAACATTGGGGAACACAAAGACGGTTATTAAAGAATAAAAATCCAGATAGTTGGTAAAAAATGCCGAGTTGGATGGTCCTTCTCAGAATGTCGAGCTGGTGGGTTTTTCCGAAATAACCGATAAAAGTCGCGATTCTTTGAACCGTCAGCTCGGCAAAGCATCAGTCAGCTCAGCATTTATACTCCCAGCCAAAATTCCTTGCCAATAGGAAGTTCTACCGAGCTGGTTGGTCTTTTTGCTGCTTGCAGATCTCATTTCGAAGACTTATCGATATTTTCGTAAACTACCTGATGTTTTAACTGAACTTCGCGTTGTTTTCGGAGAATATCGTAACCTTTTTATCTATTTAAAACGCAGACGTTAACTTAAGTCAAACCAAAAATTCAAACCGGAGAAATCACTTAACCAAAGGTTAATGCCGAGCTGGATGGAAGATTCGCAAAGATTATAAAAAATTCCTTGAAGTCTGTTGGGGTCAAAACCCACATTTCCGAAATTAACAATTAAAATATTTAAATATCGGAAAAGAATTCCTATATTTAGATATAAGTTCGGAGAAAATTCATTTCGAACCACTCTGTCGATACTCTGTGGAGACAGCATGATGCATCCAGCTCGGTAGAATCCTTCCCCACCTGGAAACCGAGCTGGATGACACTTTCCGAGGGTTCCGAGCTGAAAAGGATATATGTTCAATGATCGAGGTGTATCTTCCAAACCACAAGGCCTTTGAACATGAAACCACTTGGAAATGTTCTTAACTCAATTATGAAGTTCATGAAAGAAGAGTCAGATCAAACGGAGTTTATACGAGAAAGTTATGGGGTCCACAAGTTGGGCATTGCCGTCCAGCTCGGTACGGAAGCTTGGAGCAGCAAAATGCATGTGTCCTTCACCATTCCTACCGAGCTGGACGGCATATGCTAGTCAGCTCGGTAGAAACTACCCTCCTGGCTACCGATCTGACCGACACACTTCATCATATCAAGC